>DWEE01003299.1:0-10627 GCA_018245755.1 Parelbella macleannani
AAATAAATATTATATTAATATTTTTTATTTATTACTGTATATAGAGTGCCACATTATACCGCTTGTCTGCGTTTTAAAAGTGACCTAAAATGTATCAAGCGCATACCTACATAAGAATATACGATGCTTAATATCGAAATATGTATATAGAAATACATATATCGTTTGTTATTATAATATATTTAATATTATATTAAATTTAATATTAAACGGCACGTCTGCGTCCTAAAGGTGACCTGAAGTTGTGTAAGAAAACTGTGTAGATATTTTATACCTACCTGACATCTACGTTTTATGGACTCCAACGCGCAATCACTGTCTTAGCTAAATTAAATACAAGTTTATTGCTGATAAATGTTTACACCAGATGCGTTTTAAATTTTACTTTTTCAGATTGATGTGTTGCTAACAGCAATCGCGAATGCTGTTTTTTATCTGTGCAATATTTACTTTTAAATTTCGAGATAAAAACAGCTAATGTGTATTTCTGCCAAACAAACGTGTCGTTAAGTTTTAAGTTAGGTGGTAAGCAAAGACCGTAAGTTGCCCTTCCAACAGGCGGTCTCCCGACCTCAAGAAGGCACCGGGAAGCCGTTGGAGTCGGCATGCCCAGGAAAAACACACGCGCAGTAATTCGGTACATTACATTACATACACATTCACTGAACGTTTAAGAGTGAAATCAAGAATGATACAATGTGTTGTAAACATTGAACACTAATGAATATCATTCTAACGCGAATGGTGTACTGACATTTCTTACAATACGGTTCGGTACAGCAATAAAGTTTTATTCAAATCAATGAATCGCACAAATCAAATTAAACCGTTTGTTCGCTGACGATGGACACCTTTACACGTCACTACATTTTCATTCTTTGACGTCGATTGATGTCAAAACAACTTAAAGCTGAATTCACACTGGATGATAATATTTCATTTTGTCCACAGGTAAAGTAGAAATAAATTGGCAAAATATTGCGTTGTATTGTGTACTATTTAAAAAAGCGTGGACATTATTATTTTTACACATTGCTAAAATTATGATTTCATTAAAATCTATTTATTTCCAATATTGATATTACGCAGTCTAGTTTAATCGATTTTCTAGTTAAATGTTTGGAGTATGTAATATAGAGATTTTTAATATTTTTTGTAATGTTTCTACATCGTCAGTTTTAATTAAAAGTATCAGGCAATCAATTAACACTGCTAATATAACCATAAGCAATACATCATAATATGTAGATTATTTTATAGAACTACTGAGAATACCAAAATAGATTTAAACAATTCACAGATATTACCTGTTCTCTGACAATAACATTTGAAAATAATTGCTTTTTAAAAGGTCAGCAACATATAAATACTTTGTAAGTCGTCTCATTTGAAAGATAATGCAATATAAACGCAATAAATTAAAATATTTTTGACATTATTCAATATATAAAATTTAAGAGTTCCGAGAAAGGATTGTCACTGTACTGGGATTTACCATATCAGGTGGCTGCTTCAATATATTACAATTTTTAATGACAGCTTTAATATAATTCTTAAAAGTATTGCATATTGCCATATTTTTGGTAATTATATTATGTACAAAGAAACTTATATAAGAGATAAATTGATTAATGACGTCATTACTAGATGTGATATTTGAGGTTCTGGTGCATCTGTTACATAAATGTATATAGAAAGTTTATAACGCTTCTCGAAAATGCGTACTGCGAACTAATAGTCAATTGTGACGCGTCTATTCACCAACAATATGCGTAGTGTCATAGTTTTGACTTGTAGGTTAGAGACCTTTTTTTCTGACCCTACGATAATTCGTACGGTCAGAAACAGATCAAACAGCAAATTGTCAGCGATATCAAGAGGCGGATATATAGCAATTACGTTTAGAAAACATTACAAATAGTAAATTTAACCTTTAAGAGGAGAATGGGGCATTGTAAATGAAAACGGTCATTATAAATGAAAACGTCCCAGTCGGGGTCAAACGACTCTATATTCCAACCCTTAGGTCTGTGTAATAATCAAACATTCGTTTCGCGCTGACGTTTATAAATGTTTCTCACACAACATCTGCGGACGGATCCCTCGGGACGTATTACCATGTGGGCTAGTGTTACCAAATAATATATAAACATAATCGGGACTTTAAAAACGGCATAGAGCAGCGAAAGTTTGTGTGAAAATTGGTATACATCCATTATAGTCAGTGTAAAATAACACACCCAATCCTCATCATCGCCATTATCATCAGCTTTATTTAGCCCACTGCTGGACATAGGCCTCCCCCAATGAGCGTCATCGCGCCCTGTCCTCGGCTTGCCGCATCTAGTATCAAGTAACACACCCAATGCGCTAATTTAAAGGATTTTCTTGTCACATAACAAGGTAACGTGCAAAGTCAACTGTTCTTCGATATCAGTTTTACCTCCCTTATAACCTGAGAACCTTATTTCATATTAATCGCTTTATCATTCCGGATTCGGACACCAGAAAAAAAATCGGTAAACTATTAGTAATTTTAAAATTTTACAGGTACAAACAAAGCTACTTATGGAACAATAAGCAATTCATTTCACCTGAACGCCACCGTTCCGCTCACGACACGGCCGCGTTATTATGTCGTAGACAGAAACACCGAGTCACCGTGAAGAATTAAGATGGAGATTAACAGCGCCCTGTCTGAAGGTAGTTAATTCTTTTTTTGTAACCGACCGAAACCCGAAGTGCTGAGTCAAAAACTTTTGGTGCCGTCACGTTCGACACAGTTTTGTTTCTTGAAGCTTTTTGTCGCGTTTCCCATTGACGCCGCTGGCGTTTGCCTACGTAGCTTCATTTCTGGCTTTTTTAATTCACTTTTTTCTCCCTCATCTTTTCATTTAACGCGATGAAAACGTCACAGTCAAAGAATTTGTTATAGTAAACACGTTCAATTACAGACCGGCTCGCGAGTTGTACGAGTTAAGCGGGTTTTAAATGAAATGCCACGCTAGCAATTTATAAGACTTAATATTATGACTTACATTCGACTCAACGATGAATAATTATTAGAAATTATGTACGTAATAATTTCACAGAAAATTACAGTATTATAGCTTATTTGAATAAGTAAATGCATTAAATTGGTTCGGAATAACGTATTGTGTAATATTTAAGTATGAAATACGACAGCTGATGTACGTCACGTCTTCGTCATACTTGTTCCCTCTGTTTATAAGAATATACGATTAAATTCTGTTGTAATGTACAATATTGCACACGTGTATCATAGGTAATAAAAACAATAACGCGCCTCACGCCTATAATCACCGAAGGGGTAGGCAGAGGAGTGTAATACACTGCCATGTTTCCTATTTCCTTTATAACAGTCGTTCTAACCACATCTATTACCTTTGAGGATCCGTTGATGAATTAACTTCTTAAGTACACGGGAAGTAGACTATCTGATGGAGCTGGTTAGAAGAAAAATATCCTAGCGTTTTTTTATAGAAAAGTAAACTCGTACATCATACGCTAACTCAGCACGATGTTATTAATACGAGAGTTTTCTATTAGATTAAGTTTTCTCTAGTGGAGCAATTTTCATAAGGACTTATATTTTGCATGCATAATAATGAAAATAAATACGCAAACTAAGTTTATGTTTTATAATTGTTATAGAAATATACAAATACTCCGACGAAAAAGATAATTTAGATGCGTTTAATCGAATATCAAGTTTAGACATAAATATAATAGATATAGTCTTTAATGGCCAGAAGGCGACTGATAAAATAACTATGCTGTTGTAAAGATTGCCCACACTCACACATATACTTATGCTCTCTCACACACACACTCTCTATCAGCCTGTCATCGTTCATTGCTGGACACAGGCCTCTCCAATGGCACGCGACTGAGCTCGATCTTCTGCTCTACGCGTCCAACCACTGCTAATACTTATCACAGAAATATTCGAGACTCGTGTAAATTGCACCCACTGCCTTCTACTCAACAATCAAGTTCACTAGCCCCTAAACCAAAGAATCAAATAAACGCTCTCAAAACGAACCTTTGTTACTTATAAAGATGATTTAATTTTAAACATGACATCGAGCGAGGCATTGTTAGTTTAAGTTTAATAAATAAGATTTACGTTATGAGTTTAGTTTCAGTGGTATTTGAAGGTGTTGTACGCGCAGTTACTCGCAGGTGGCGCGAATTGGATTCTAACGTGAGACTACGTTGGTTTAAACTTAGCGAAGTTCAGTTACGTTTAACTGCTGGTTTATAACATGTTTTATGATACTGCGCGATAAATCGTTCGTTGACGTGGAGCTTGACGGTGAAGGAGTGTTTGATTAAGGAGATGTTAGTGGAAGGATCAGGGAAGCCGACGCCATGTTGTATTTTAAATGTATTAAAAATAGCCTACGTGCATGAATATGTGGGCTTGGCGAATTTGTTATTTGTATGTTACGTTCTAAATGTATCTAATTGTAATCGTTTATTTTGTAAATTGTAATCGGGCTAATGGAAAGTATTGGATTTTTAATACACCCAAACAGAATAAATATTTACGCTCATCATTAAAATATTTTTGTAGAGGGTGGGAATCTTACGAATCGCGGCTTAGGCAATCTGATTAGGCAATTTTTTATCATAATAAAATACGTTAGTAAATGTCATACCTAACAGTTAATGTCATACCTAACAGAAAATCTCACGGAAATATAACATTGTCACCCGTGTGTTATGTAAGAATGTATGTGTAAGGTTATTTCGCGCAATAAGCCGCATTTGCGTCCAACTGGACGGATTTCAAATCAGCTCCACGTGGCGCAAATAGTCTTTGCGCTCGCGAGATTTATCGTACGTGTATTGTTTTAAAGTTGAAACATCACATGTGCCAGAAAGTGAGATTGCGCTTTATTGTGGATATGATACCGCAGAAGTAGCGAAATTACGCCAATACTCTAAACAATAATCGGTGAGATAAGGCTGTTCTCGACTCTATTCTCGGGTGGGGTAGTATTGGATTTTGTTCTATGAATGTAAGGTAGACATGTGGCAATAAGCTTACGCTCTATTTCATAATGGGGGGGACGTAGAGCTTAACAGGTGCATCATTGGGGTGTACACTTCTCTGCCTAGCCCTTTGGGGAATACAGACATGAAGATATGTAAATAAAGCAATTTTGTGTTAAAATCCACTCCACACATCAACTCATGCGAAATCTTTATACAAGCAGGTGGCAATAACAAAAAATACATGAAAAATTGACTGTTATAAAGGAAAGAAATTAAATTGTACTGCTGAGTTTTGCTATTGCTATTTTTAAATGGTCTGGATGTGCTTTTTAACACTGAAGGTAGTATACGCGCAGTCCATCACCTGCAGGCCATAAATATCAGTAAGTCAAGAGGATATATTTGTTTTGTTACTTTAGAGTTTCTTTAAGATGTCTTCATTATTTTTTACTTATTACATCTTTAAATGGCCGCATGATAATACTTATTAAGGCGGATAAAGAAGAGTTCTGTCTCCTTCAGAAACAATATTTAATTCGACATCACTGTCGTAATTAACAACCCTTATTATCGTTCCAGTATCAAACACGTATCTCCTCTCAAAATGAGAACATTGATTTAATTAATATAATAACATATATGTACACGATATTGAAAGATTAGTTCGTACATAATTAAATTCTGATAAATTCGTGATTCGCGAAACAATGAATCCTAATAAATCTCGACTAATCCCGGCCCATAATTTTGCACGTGTACCTCACAAAGCATTGGGCGAGCATAACTCGATACCAGTCGAACGAGCCGTCGTACATAGACTGTTATTACAATGGAGTGCCATTAAAACCAGTATATTGTAGATGAAGGGTCCGATTGGTGATAAAAACGAATTCCTGATACACTCCGACCGGCGCTCGCACCTGGGAGGCGCCGCGTGGAAATATTCCATTTTTCCGAATTGCCTTTTGTTTAAACGTTACACGCTCCTGACTTTTTTTTATAGTAACGTTGAGTTCAGTTTAAATTTCGAAACGATTGCATCCGTTATGACTTTACAAAGATTGTGTGATGTGTAATAACTCATTTATTCATCCTGTTGCATCTTGTAGGTACTACGGGTAATACAAACATAATACAATTATTACATTATTTAATTAATTGTAATTCATTTTACAATCATTTATTGATATGCATAAGTTAAGCGTTTACTAAGCAATTCGATTATTAAGCGTTTACAAATTAATGGTCGTGTCGTGTCGTAATGATTTCGTTTAGTTGTGCAACATTATAAGGTCCGTTCTTGTGTTGGATGTGTACATCAAACTAAATTTTCAATTATGTTAACAGTTAAGTAACGTACAGTAGACTAAAGTCTTATAATTTCGTGGACAATGGACTGCAATATACTGTTCTTCTTCACTGACATGTACTAGTAAATGGTTGCAGGCAGTAGGTAATTAAAAGGGTTGCTGTCTGTTCACTATTATTTTTTAGACCGTGCGGCGATTCATCCAATAGAGTCCGTTTCGAAATTCAAACTCGGGATCTCTAGATCAGCAGTCACGTTTGCAACCACTCGACCAACGAGGCAGTCGTCGTATTAAGTATATCATATTACAAAAACGTATACGTTAATAAACATCTTAGGATGTTATATTTTCTTTTTTAACGTCATAACTGTTAATTGGAAAACTTCTATCACAAAATACGAGTAAGTATATTACAGCGGCAAATTGAGGCAATGTAGCCTATTATTGTACGAAAATAAGTCTTTGATTCCCCGAAACGGCGTAACAATCATTATGATGTATGATGTCGCCGTAAATAAAAAAGGATAATAATTTTGTAATATTACGATATATATAATACTTACATTTCTTATTACATATATTTCAAAATAATTTACTTCATACATTATTAAAAATCAGAATAATACAAAAATACTGATTATAAATAGTTACAAATTGCATTGATAGATGGCGTACTTTTCAATTTCATCATCATCATCACATCAGCTTTTATCGTTCCACCGCTGGATATAGTCGCCAATTTCATATCAATAAAAATAAAAGAATGATAATGATACGATCGCGATGACGCTCAACATAAACCTTTGTAACCTACATAAAGGGAATTACACATCGTGATATAAAACTTAAGTATGAAGTACCTGTACGAACGGATTCGTACGAATCAAACGGCAAAGGGACAGTCTTTGCTGTAATATCCTGCAATTTAACTATCTTGGTTTAGAAAACCCTGTAAAGTATACAGCAATAATTGATACAAATACAATACATTTTATAGAACATAATACCTTAACCTAACCCTACCATACCTAACCTTAAATTATAAGATTTATTTTCATATTGTTCAATTGCCATTTCCCTATACACCGATAATTTAAGAAATACGAAATACCAAATTCAACATTTATGCGATACTCGATTCTATTAAAACAACAGCGACATTTTCAAGATAGGTACGGATTACAAATATGTTCAAAAATACTGAAATATGTGGACCACGGGGCATTTCGAGTCAACGATTCCGAGTCGAGGGCGTTCGAGGTCAACATAAATGAAAACATGTTCAAAATATATGGAATAAACTATTTAGGTCAAATCCACAACTACGTCTATAATAGTATAGGTAAATATATATTCCATTATATCCACAAACATTACAATCGTAAAGTATTTGATGGAAAACTTTACTCACATCGACTAGTTCCAAGCGACGCTAAGTGCGAGGGTGCAAGCGGAAGTCGTATTGTAAAGTTAAAGTTATAACCTCTAAAACATTAAACTTTAGTAAAAATACGAGAAGTTAAAATCTCATTTTCTTAAATGGTCCTCGGAGACTAGTTTCAGTATTTGCAGCTATTCTTGGCTCGTTTTCGATTGGGGTGCAATTCTTTTTACGTTTTTAGTAAGTTTGTAAGTTCCAGAAAAATTCTTACCGCGGCGGTTCACTTGTGCAGTGGATTCATAAAACTTTAATTAATTTAAACTTTGAGATACTGGGTTGCAACATACGAATGACTTCAAGGTTAACATTTACTATCATACATCATTGCTATCCTAAACTGTTTTCTTCGTAAAATAGCGAAACGAATGATTAAACAAATAACAACACTGTACTTTTCACTGAAGATAACCCAATTCTAATAATGACATTTTACGACAACGTCCTAAACGCCAGTCCGAACTAGCGCGGCCTATAAAACCACGGCCATGGTCGGAACCGTAAAACTGTAGAACGGATATACGGTTTTAGGTACCCATAGCATCCAAAGGGAGTATCCTGTAACGGATTGTTCTTCGAATTCATTGAGTTTTATAGGAGATACTATAAAACTGGTGGGCCGAAGTAATCATTCAATACTATTGTGATGTTCGGGTCGAATGGGCAATGACGAATCCAGGGCGGCGTTAGAAAAGGTTTTATGTTTTTAAGAGCTTAGACCGTTGATCTTTCCAAAGTTAAATACGTTTATGGCAAAGTGAGGGAAAAGGTGAGGTCGCCGTGTTAGCTTTGAAGAAAAGACAATGATAGTGTAATTAATGGTTATAATTTTACTTACCTTTCTAAGGACTGAGGATTCATTCAAAAAATTTAAATTATTTGTTTATTTTTCCATTAAATATAATTTGCTATAAAATCGAAGAAAAACCTCGTATTGACACCTCTCTATCATATCTCGAAGTTCTCAATAAAGTTCTGTAAGATATGTGAAGTCCATCAACGTGCATTAGACCTGTGTCTTAGATTGGGCCTTAACCCTTCTCAATCTGAGAGAAGGCCCGTGTCCAACAATGGAATGACAGTAGGGTTAATGATGATTGTAACAATTTATAGCTATAAGTAACTACCTCACATTATAATTAGTTCGACTCTAATTGATATATTTGTGCTAGGTGCGAATAAAACACTGGATAACAATGTACATACATAGGATTTTGAAAATAGTAGACAATTAACAAACCAAAATTATAAAGACAATTCGACCATTATTACCTAACTATTCTACGAATGAACGTACAATAACGACTGCCCTTCATAAATAATAGCATTCTATAATTGACAATTTTGAAAAAAAAATTAATGGAATAAATAACGATATTCGAATTGGTGGACTGATTAAAAACAAACATGAACTGCGTTCGGTGAACGAAACAAAATGAAAAGCGACACGTCCATAAAATACAAATGTATTTTTAGATGCAACTACTAGCCGACCCATAATAAAATCGAAATAAACAACACCACAAAAAACCACCATCGTTGAAGAAATTTAACATACGTAAAGTTGAGTAAATAGAACTCAGCTCTGGCATTAACAATACTAACGACTACGAATCCATATTCAAAACAGTAATGTCGTCACATACTTTTAACACAATTATTATTTAAAGTACTGAAGCATAGCACTGGGCACTTTATTAAAATTAATACAATATTAGCATTTCTAATAGAATTAATCGCATTGGAAACTATTCTCCGCGCTGACGCGCATCACAAAGCCGGCCATTATTACGTGCATTCGAGAAAGTTCCATAATGAACACTGTTAACATCGTTTAATTTCAAGCGGACTCCTTATCTTTTTAAGTTTCCCAAAGTACATTATTACTTCAGTGAGCGAATTCAGTTTGTCATCATGCCCTGTAGCGTGTCGGAAACGTTGGTCGCTTTTGTTGAATGTACGTTTATATGATCGGAGGTACGCCAAAATTCTGGTAATGAGAACATTCCGGATGAATCGTTTTTATAGATTTGATATTAGCGTGGTTATATATGCTCGGGTTTTCCAACAGGAATAATGATCATTTTAGTGGATTAGCAGGCCGCCAGTGAACATTGAGATCTATTAGGAATAAAATACTCTTTACTGTGAAGTATGTATATTTAATTAAATTTTTATATTGCTCATAGTCTTCATTCAATTAATTGCATAAAATGACATAATCGTCATATAAGGCAAGATTAAGAAAATCACCGCGATATCAGATAATGAGAACGATATCATACAATATAAAATCGGATGCTTAAATCTACATATATTGAACTTTCTATAAAAGGTCATGAACCGAATGTAATTATGACATCACTAGTTTTTATTGAGACGGTTTATGAAAAATCGATTCGTTGCCAGTTAAAGAGGAATCGAGTTGCGACTTAGTTGAGATAAATTTCTCGAACTGATCCATAATAGCGTTCATTTTCTAGCTCTCTCGCATGAATCGCCTTTGGAAACTTTGATACCTGCACTAGTTTATATTCGAACATAAATTCGGGCGCCGTACCGACCCGCCTTTTAAACTCCGCGGTGCTATTGCAGGTCGTAAAACCGAAAGCTCAGAGCACAATGATACATTAACTGATTAAATTGAAAATAGGGCTGCTTCTCAAGTCTCTGCTGGATTCATGTTGGAGAGTTACTGTAATAATTTTGCGGAATATTACATTACAGATAGATGAATAAACAAAGATATGGGATTTTGTTAATGCATTGGGATAATTCTATATTGAAATAGAATTTATTTATTGCGATTATGTCTACTACAATAAAGAAAATATCGAACAATGCATTAACAAAA
>DWEE01003300.1:0-10624 GCA_018245755.1 Parelbella macleannani
TAAATTAAAAAGATGAACTACACAATGATTTTAAGTCTATAGTTATTTACATGAAAACGGTCCTAGTTTTTACTTCTCTATCTCTTTATTATATCGCTTTATTTGTAAAAAAAACTAAAAGGTGTTTGTTAGGTGTAAGAAAAAACTTGTTTTTATGATATTTGATTTCATTAAACCACTGATTTAGTTGCAGCACAGTCAAATTTATAAGTCAGTATTATCAGTTTCATGAAATAATTTCCAGAGAGAACATAAATTGTCACAAAGAAAACTGACATTATTACAAGTGTTTGATGTTTTAAATAAACATCGTTAATTATTTGCGAATTTGTAATAGCAAGCACATAATCAACCATTATTAAAGTTTTACTTGGCTATATACAGTATTGCACTGTTTATTGTTGCAAGTAATTGAAACACTATTGGACAAGTCTCAACTAACTATATATAACAGTCATACCTATCTGATAACACAGACTATTGGTCACACATTTTCAAACCTTGGGCAATATTATATATTGGTGTTATCTATTGATATAGTTTTATTTGCACATTTACCATAATTCATTAGTATTCATCGAATTCTTCAAAATGATTAGTTACATATTAAAAACAAAGGGGGACACTAGTCATGTGTGCAAATACATTTTGAATTTGCCCAGCTGGGCATAATAAAAGTAGTTTCGGCAACTTCCATCTTTATTGTGGGAAATTTCAATTACTACCCACTAACATCCAATCATTGGCTGCCCAACTCATATAAGGGTTTGGTAACTTTGTAATAAAAATCTTGGCCATAACGTTTAGACTGCCTCGTTGCACGAGTGGTTGCAAGTGCATAAGCAGATCGGGAGGTCATGGGTTCAAACCCCAGTACAGGTACTATTTGATTTTTCTAATTTAGAATTTCTAGTAGTTACTTGGAGTCTAGATCTGTGCGTGGTGTATGGCAATAAGCTCATCACCTATTCTACGGGACGTAAACGTAACTGGTGAAACGTGCGAGTGTACTACACTCCTCTGTGTACCCCTTTGGGGATTACAGACGTTGTAATGTTTAAATGTCATATCTGTTATGTATTTAATTACCAACGAAATGCAATATTTTTGAACAATGAATACTATATTGCACATACTTTGTATTGATGCATTAGTACACCATCTTCTACCCCCTCTGTCGCTTCCCTTTTGGATATGAGTCTCGGAGTCTGCAAAGGGTGAGGCCACAAAAGTTTAATTTGTAGTTGTTACATAACCCGTGCATTTCGTTGTTCTAGTGGAGGAGGTGCCGGTGGACTCCCACATCGTCCAGGAGCAGAACGGCGTCGACAACCGCAGCCGCAGCGGCAGCATCGCCAACGAGCATGGCCGTGAGCGCGACAAGCGCAGCGGGTGCGTACACTACACTAATAACTATCAGCCTATACGGGTTACAATCTCCTTCTTATGAGTCTCATACTAGAAGTGTCGTCATAAATTGCTTCAATGTTAGTGTGCATTTTATCATAATTATGAAATTGGATTATTTTCGTTTTATTTTATTTAATGATTAAAATCCTTAAATAAGTTACGTAATAAGAGTCTGTCTTTTTCATTATTCAGTTACGTACAGTTACGTTACAGTACGTTAAAAACCTTTTTGAAGCACATTATCAAAACACAGTTTTTGACACCCAAACCCCCCTCCCCCTCCTCCCCAACTTCGTGTTATATCGCAGGCAGGCTCTGCTGATTTGGAAACCTGTAACACTGCCTCGTAATGACTCAGTTCATTAGAGTAAAAATTTATTCATGAACTTATTCGGTGTGTTCGTGGTCCGCGCAGGGAGCGGAGCTATGACCCGGAACGCGACCGGGACCGCGACCACAAGGCGCGAGAGGGCGAGCATGAGCCATCGCCCGAGCCAGCGACCAGCGGCACGCATGAGAGCATGTCCGTCGAGGAGACCAATCGCTTGAGGGCCAAACTCGGCTTGAAGCCTTTGGAGATGAATGAGAAACCTGCAGGTGTGTAGTTATCGGGTTGAAACTCTTACAAAAATAAGAGTTAATAACGTCTGCGTTAACCTGGTTGTTACTTTTGTTACATGTGATCATACAAGTACAAGTACCTTTACATATAATTTGGGCTTATAGAACAGCGCCGAAAAATGTGTATTATGTAAAAGAGACGCATGTGTTGGCAGAGGACGGCAAGATAAAGGACGACCTGGGCGAGTTCTACCACCGGCCGGCGGCCAACATGGCGGAGCAGCGCAAGGCAGACAAGCTGCGCGAGCGCCTCCGCGAGCGCAAGGAGAAGCGCGCGCTCGAGCAGAAGTAACTTTATTATATTCTATTTGAATTCATACACGCCACTGCCCACAAATCGTTTTTGTCGAGAAATTGTATGAATTAAATCGAGCAATGGATTATTCATCCACAGTTATATTTCACACTTACATATTGTTTGTATTAAAAACTTAATTTGTTTACAGTCAAATGTGAATCCAATTAAGTTATTGTACGCTATATGTATTGTAATTTTTATACTTTTAGTAACTGGACTGTGATATCTTTGAACAGATTGCAAACTACTCTCCTGGCCGAAGGCTCGGATGACGAGGACGCCTCCGCCTGGGTGACGAAGTCACGAATAATAGAAAAAGAAAAGAAGGAAGCTGCCAAGCGAGTGTGTACTTCCTCAAATAACAATAATAATAATTTGATACAGAAGTAAGGTGCGTTGCGCTGGGTTAAACGATTTGAGCGGCCGAAAGTATGTACAAGTGTGCTTGAGGTTGTGCAAATGCGCCATTTGGCGAGCGCGCGAGTGTCGCAATGTAAAAGTTAAGGGTTGAATCTATCACTGCTAAAAAGAAATCTATAAATAATAATTCCAGTGGACTATATAATTATACTAATAACAAAACTAACGGATCGGTGTCTGTATGTGAAGGTGGTTATGAAAAAGTATCCTTAGACTTTTATATTCGTCATCATCATCAGCCTATCTCAATCCACTGCTGGACATAGGCCTCCCCCAATGTGCGCCATTGCGCCCTGTCCTCGGCTATTCCCCCATGAATGGACGTTTTTATTTATAAAATACAATCCAAAACAATAATTTTTGGAGTTTTCGTCTGTGTATGATGATTTTCACTGATGCATTGTGGAAGGCTTCATTTAACATTTAGTGTTTGTTTTATTTTCATTAACACATAAACACAAAAAATATGTCAATATTAAGAATTACAATAAGAAAACTATTCCATTGGTGAGGTTCAAACTTTTTTTATAGTCTGTAAAACTAAGGTACCTAATTGAAAGTTGACATGAGCACAGATAAAACTTAATAGTTTCGTAGATATATATTCCAATGTGAGTTGATTTCACATATATACAGCCGAGAATATTAAATACGTATCAGCTGAGGCTGTACCCTAGCCGCGGTCAGGCGTATATACAGAATGTAACGTAACATCACGTTTATGGTCCCCGATGAGGTAGGCAAAGGATTGTAATAGACTCCTGCGTTTCACCCGCTACGTTTACGTATCACCATTGTATAGGTGTTGAGCTTAATTTCATACATCGGGCGCAGATTCTGACCCCGTCACCACTAGAAATTTCTACTAAGAAACGTAACATAGAAAAATTCATTAGCACCCTACCCGATAATCGAACCCTGGACGTTTCGATTGGCAGGTTATTGGCGCATGCAACCGCGTGACTAACGAGGCAGACTAACTCGATGCAAATGTAAATGCGGGCGACAGTTCGATACACGATAAAAGCATTCGAAAAAGTAAAGTACTCAGTCGTGTAAATTTGACACTAACACCCGGATATCGTTTAGAATATACAGAATTTGCATTAGAGGGGGGCGAAAAGGGAACGGTGACAAGGTATAATAGTACAGAGCGAGGTGCGGCCCGCAGGCGGCGCTGCTGGACGAGCTGGACGAGGCGTTCGGCGTGGCGGCGCTCCTGGCCGACGCCGCGAGCGCCGAGCGCGGCGCGGCCTACGGCGGCGCGCAGCTGCACGGCCTGCGCGTGGCGCACGAGCCCGCCGCGGTACGTGCCCCGCCCGCTGCGCCGCCCTCCCGCGCGTGCTTTGCGACATTCACTTGTTTCAAGCCATTTGTTACATAATTTTTCATTTCCTTGTCTTAGCTTTTAACTTACCGTCCCGAAAGTTCCACGTTTACCGTTACCGTCACAAAGTTTCCACGAACGGGTCTGCAGAGAAGTGAGGCAGTCCCACAGTTGACCTGTTATGTGTGCCGTGGACTAGACGGTAAACGTTTTGCAATACCCGGACATAAATGTTACCTCCGTGCTGCACCTGGAGTTCGAGCCCGAGATTTGCCGAATGGCAGTTGTGCTTTCAACCAGTACACCGACCGAAGCGTAACATAACGTAACATCACGCCTGTAATCCCCGATGGGGGGGGGGCAGGCGGAGGAGTGTAGTACACCCCCCCAAGTTATATCAGTTACGTTCACGTCCCATGAAATGTGTGGTGAGCGTATTGCTATACCAGGCATGGTTCCAGACTCCGGAGTCGCTACTAGCAATTCTAAATGAGAAAAATCCATTAATTCCCGACCCAGGACCTCCCGATCGGTATTCGCGCTCGCAATCACTCGACCAACGAGACAGTCAGCGACCGCCCGACCAAGCAGTCTCCTTTTACTTCAAGATTATTAATTAAATTCATTTACAATCAAAATCGTAATATTACGGGGTAATGTTAAATACTATCGTTTACCAAGTGACACTACTATAGCTGGCGGAGGAGCAGGAGACGGTGCTGACGCTGGCTGACAAGGAGGTGCTGGCTGAAGACAACGAGGACGTGCTCGTTAACGTTAACCTAGTCGACGACGAGCGCTACAAGAAGGTAACATCTGGTATTCCCTAATTCTTAAATGAAAATTTGAAACTACTTAACATTAGTTGCAGATTATTATTTTCTATACTTAGAAGAGCCTTCCGCTATACCCCATCACTATTACTGTAAAAAGAACGGCGAAGACGATTATTTTAATGTCACATGTCAAAAATAGCACTGATAAGCTAGTGGTTAAGAATTCAGCCTCCCAATCCGGGCGTGCTAAGTTCAAATCCATGACGCGCACCTCTTTACAAAAATGCGTTTTAAATTTAAATGTCAATTGCCAACGTTGAAGGAAAACATCGTGAGGAAACCTGCACATTTTAGAATTTACACGAAAAAAGCAATTCTAAGGTGTGTGAAGTCTGCCAACCCTCTCAATATGAGCGGCGACCCATATTCCAACATTGGAATGATAAATGGGTCGATCATCGTTCATCATCATAATTTAAAAAAATAAATTCTCGTCACAGAACATTTTAGAACGCAAAAAGGCCAAGGCGGGCTACCAGGCGTACGACGAAGAGGCGGAACTGCAGGCGTCGCTGGGCTTCCAGCGGCCCGTGCTCGCCAAGTACGACGACGAGCTCGAGCCCGAGCGCGCCGCGCGCGACCGCGGCTTCGTCATCGGCGACGAGCACGCGCTCGAGACTAAGCGGCTGCAAGAGCTCATGGTGAGGCGCTCATGGGATCATGAGTGGCAGTAAAGTTTGTTCATGTTATCGTTCCCTCTCAATTTGTAACATATATTTCACTATTAAGTGACTCGTGAGTACCTATACACATGATTATATATCTCTCTGTATGCTTTTCGGAATGGCCTGATTAGTTTCAGACCTATGCGAGATCCTTCTTCGTGGGCTCCCGCCGATTGCGACAAAAACGCCGTAGACATTGCTTTTCGGTACATATATAACTATAGTAACATGTAATTTACAAATCAGAAGCAAGAGCGGATGGCGGGCGGTCCGAACAAGCGGCTGGAGTCGCTCGCGCTTCCACAGCTGCGATTGGCCTCCGACTACTTCGACGAATACGAAATGGAAGCTAAGTTTAAGAAAATAAAGAAAAAGGTAAATATTTTATAAATCGATATTGTTTGCGCAATATCCTTATGATGGAAATATTAGGGCGATATACCACATTCAGACTCGAACGTGTCCTTTAAGCTTTTAAAACGGAGTCGATTTGTCGAATTAAGATAACTGCATAAAATCTTAATAATACATTGTAGGAGTCATATTATGATAGAGCTGGTGATACTTGCTCATCAACAGTAACTATTTCAGGGTAAGATTCGTAAGAAACCGAAGGCAGAGCCCATAAGCGTTGAAGACTACGATCCCGATACTGCACCCCTGGATACGGACGACACCGGTAAGTTTCCCGTGATATAACGTACATTACTCGAGTCTCCTGGAGGCTCGGCGGACAACGAGGGCTCCTGTAGCCAGTAATCGTGTCACGCCCGCGACTGGTACTGCTCGTCAATTTTGTCCTGGTCCCCCCGCCCGTCCCTCGTAATATTAAGAGCAAAGAGGAGAGCAGCACTAGTAGCGAAGTAACACGTCGGTGCGCGCAGAGGTGCCGGCGGCGGGCGGCGCGGTGGACGAGGAGGAGCTGGAGCCCGACGGCGAGCTGCAGGCGGCGCTGGCACGTGCGCGCCGCCTGCGCCAGGCCGCGCTCGTGCCGCGCGTGCACGATCTGCTGCGCGCCACGCGCCCCGAGCAGCCCGCGCAGCCCGACCGCGCCCTCGCCGACGGCGCCATGGTGCTCGACGCGACCGCCGAGTTCTGCCGCACGCTCGGCGACATCCCCACCTACGGGCTCGCCGGCAATAGGGATCACGCCGCCGAGATCATGGTTAGTGCCTCCCCTCCCCTTTCTGTTGGCAGCGTTAGGGTGTTATGTTCTATCGATTATAGCAAACGCCCGCGACTGCGTCCGCGTGGATGTTGGATAGTGTAGCAGAGTATTAAGTATTAACAAATAAAGAGGATCGTTTATTCTAATCAAGATAATCGTCCATCTCTGTTCACTGACTCATGATCCATGATCTATCGAAAACCATCAGATACCCTAGCTAGATAGCTAGTGATTAATAAGCTTGGGTAATTTACAGGTACTGATATAGCCTTGAATACGAAATGATTTATTAGGATAAGGATTAATACCCAAGTACGAATAATGTGGCCTAGTTTGTACCGGCGTTACAATTGCATATTTTAACATGAAAAAGTAGTTATTGTGACATAACTGTAATAGTCAGACATATGGTATCGCGGACTTATTTGTAGATATTAATGTCCTCTATAAAACAGTAGTACACTAGTTTACTCTATTGTCAATAATTTTCGCAGCGTTCGCGATATAAGGATTTTATATTGTATTTTTTTCACACTGTGGGTTACATTATTGAAGTTTTTATACGGATCCCTAACGTTTTTGAAAATATTCTATAGCTTATGTTCATCACGGATAAAGTAGGATTCTAATGGTAGAATAATTTTTCAGTAGTTTCGAAGCCTATTCGGTACATACAAACAAACAAACAACTATATCTTTCCTCTTTATAATATTAGTACAGATATAGAAAAAAGCATGAGTTATTATTTTCTTCTTCTTTCTTTTCCTGAGTATATTTATAAGCTACAAATATATAAAGCTGAATTTGTATATACAGCGGGTTGATGCTGACAATCGATAAAAAGTCACGTGCGTTTTATCGGAACGAAGCCAAAATGTGATTTACGAGGTCTGTTTTCCTTAAAAAAATTCTGAGACATTTTCCGTCGGCTTTTTCCACCAGACCTATCGCCCCTTTGCGCCCAAAGGGGCTGAAGGCAAACTGAGTCATTTTTGCGTTGACCTTTTTTCTCACGATCTACCATAGCCTTTGCGCCCAAGAGCATTAGACTGATGAATATAAGATAAGCATAATAATATCCGGAATTTATTAAGGGTATGTCCAAAATATCCATACCATATAAAGAATAAAGCTTTCTCAATTTGAATTATCTGTACAGGCAAGCTACGTGGGGCAATGGGCATAATGACACGTTTATCAAATAAAAAACGTTAGTCACGCTGACATATTGATTCTACTTGACAAGTCATCATGAATGTATTGAAAACCGACCTAGAGATTATACATCAGGTCCGTAGGTAAAAGGATCTTGAACGTAAATCCAGGGGGGCATTCCTCGTTCCACTGACGTGGAGAGAATTATCATAGACCCGGTTGAACTATTTGCACAGACAGATGACAGAAAAATAAAATTACCCTATGATTCTATTTTAAAAGTTCGAATTTGTGCAGTGCGTGTGTGTGTATACATATATATTCGGCGCGGCCGAAGCCGAAACTAATAGCGAAACTAGATTTCTTTGCCGTAACTGGCCAAAAACGAAACCGAACTGTCGGTCGGTCACTAATGATAATGTAGATACATACATAGATACAAACATACATACATAGATATGTAACATTATATCTAGGAATTAATAAACCTTCATTAGCAAGATAACTTTTGATTCTTGACTCGATCAACAATGGTGGCCAAACAAAGTCTCTGTTTTTATAATTGTCATGATGACAGACAATATGTCAAATGTTTGGCATAATTCGCGATAAAAGGATCTGTAAATACGATTATATAACGACTTGGGCTATTGTTTTTGTGTGTTTCAACAACGTAAATAAATGCAATAACTAATATACTTCGACGGCATTTTTTCAAACTGTAGAATATGCCCATTGCCAGCCATTATTACCGTGCATATTTATGATCAATTCCCCATGAATATTTCACAGTATAATCTACTCTCTGTAGCGCGTTGACTATACTCACTATACTCACATGTTTTGTAAATTTGTTAATTGCTTGGTTTTGTTTTATGTGTTTTGTAGTTTTCGTTGTTTTTATATACTGCATTCATTCTTGTTTGACCGAAATTATATTTCGGTTGCAATTTTACATGTGCACGTACCTACGCCAAGATAACGTATCAAACATTAATTGACTGGAATTTTCCGGTCATATTATTTCTTTCTTGTGACAAGTTGAATCTGATGAATTGCGACGAGAGCGAAAAGTATGCCATTTTTTAAACTTTATTGTAATTAAGCAATTTTGTAAAACAATTAGGTATCTAATTTCTATTGGTCAGCGTATTGCTCACAGTCTGTGGTGTTGGGACAGGAAATACTGTTGATAACATAAACATTCAGCAGGACAGGCTATCAGAGACTAGCAGAGCGCAGCTTTTCCTGTCGCCTACGTTGCTAACCATCGGCGGCTAGAGCATTTCGCCGCACCTAGGATTGATTACACCGGGATAAGCCGGTTACAATACTATCGTCTGTTGCAAATTTTCCTTGGGCACAACAGATGAGATATATTTTCAGCCTCATTTGTTGTTATTAATATGAAGATCGGAACCTCTTACGCCCCTATTGATGATAATAAAATTTACCGCTTGAACGATATTCGAAGCTTCTTTGTGCTAAATAGCGCTTATTTAAAGTGCAGTTAATTATGAATTTTTGCATACCTCGGGGTTTTTTGCTCGTAAATGTAGTTGTTTTGTGGAATGTTGGGGTTGAGGTGAGAACATAAAGCTGTCTACTTTAAAAACTCCACAGTTTTATAAAATGCATCAGTTAAATATAGAATAATCTTTTAACAGACAATTTATATCAATCTATGTTGAAAGGTGGCTTGTGACACACAAAGTGCTTACATTGATAGGAATTATAAAAAAAATTTCATCCTGTTAAATTCAATTTTTTTGAGAAAGACGTTGAGAGATGGCTTGTATCGGAAGATATCTTGTTTACTGCATCCCACGACACATTACCATGACGAACAATATGTCATTATACAAAGGTGTCTCACAGAAAATGTTGGTTTACATAGACAAAATTATTTTTATCGTATTTCGTACATTAACTTTAAACCAAAGAATGGTTTTTGTATTTGGTTTGGTATCAGCGTACGAAACAAATATTAATAACTGTCATTTCAAAGTACCCATTAAAAGGTCTTAAAACATCGTCGTTAAGAATAAAAGAAATATTTGTGTATCAACATACACCAAAAATACAAGAAATACAATAAGCGAAAAATTATGACATAAAATTATTAATATCTAGGACAAATAAAATGATAGCTTTCGGCAAAGTTGTCCCACGTTTTATTTCTTTGTAAGCATTTACATATTGACATATATCACATTGTCGTTTTTCAGTGTTTTTCAAGCGTTTTCTGTGCAACAAAAACAAAAAAACGTGTAACTTACATTAAAGAAAAACATTCAGTACTCTATCTGGATACTTATAATAACAATCATCAAAAAAAACCAAATAAAAATACTAGCCTATGATTGTTGAAAACCAATTTGGGGTTTCTGCTAGCTCTTACGACCCGCGACGGTGTATGCAATACGGTGATCCGAGTTCAGACGTGTGATCGGCTTATCTTTCCCTATGCACACTTCCTGCTATGTCCTATACTTTCGCTAATATAACGTCTGTTACTACCGATCTCTGGCACAACCGTACCCAGTCTCCCCTACACGTTGCGCAACACGTAATATCGCCCACTACGTTCTCGGGCTCAGTAATCTTTTTGTCGCACATTATGCGCAATATGGATTGTCATCGTGATATTCATAAAAATAATATGCCTTTTATAGATATAGATCTAACTTTTTGAATTCCTTAACGTTTACCTAAAGCCTAAT
>DWEE01003301.1:0-10623 GCA_018245755.1 Parelbella macleannani
GTTGTAATATCGTACGACTGGGCCGCGGGAGCGTGTGGTACCGAGTGGTTGGTGGTCTGTTGGCAAACGCGTACGCGCAAGCTAATTTCCTTCTTATTTTATTCCGATAATACATCAGTCGGAAGTATACTATAATTACTGCATATTTTAACTGTAATTCGCGGAGGCATTTTAATGGCTGCATGTACCTATAAATAATCAACGGCTCATCGGAAACAATTCGTACACGCAGCTCACTAGGACTTGATTGTCGGAAGCGATATTCTGCAAAATCTAAGTACAGAATCTAAATATGTGGTTTTACACATGCGTAGATGCACGAGGATTTTTTAATTGCAAAAAATAAAGAACCAAACAAATGTTTGACTGAACGAATATACATATTTGGGGTCTTATATATTATGTATTTTATAAAAAATGGCGAAGGATACGTTGAGCGGGAATACCTACTTAGAACCGTATCATTGTCATCATCATTATCAGCCTACTTCCGTCCACTGTTGGACCTAGGCTACACCAATAGCACGCCACTGAGCTCGATCTTCAGCTCTTCGCATCCAACCACAGTATAGAACAATATACTATATTAGGTATAATTTTATGTGTCCCGTATATTCTCTGAGTAATGTATAATTATGTAGGATTGTAATGTATATTCTATATATTGGTGGGTATGTATATATTAAATAAACGTTAAAAACTGTAACTTCATCGCAAAGTTGATTTTTGGGGGACTTCGTCGCTAATTCTGCATAACACTGCGATAGTTTGCAGGAGCGCGAGTTGTTTTTCTCAGTTCTTTTCCTCGTGGTTGACTGAAGTTACTTGTACACACATCTCAGCAGGGACTAAGGTTATTAAAGCGGGAATAACTATCGACGTGCGTTTAAGGTTTTTAAGCTACGTTTACACTTTCCGAGAAATTGATCTATTTCGATTTTCTAATTTGAATATGTTCCAAGCTTTTCTTTAAACAAAAGCTGGTGATTTTTTATGTCTTTGAAGTTATGATTTAAAATAACTATAAAAAATCAATGAAAAAAACGAACGTTAATTGAAATATTAATTTGGAAGTCCGAATGTCAAAAAAGAACGTTACGCTTGATATAAAGTATGGTAAACAGGTTTTTTTGCTCTACTTGGCTATATTGGGAGTTGACTTTCTCTTGCTCTTTAGTTCGGCAAGAATCAAAAAGTCAACTTGTTCACGTCCCTCATGATGGATTTACACAGGATCTAAATCCGTTACAAGGACTATGTTACGCCTTCACCTTATTGTTGTTCAACGATATTATCAACCATTTACGTTCTCTAGTAAAAGTTATATTTGAATTTTGAAAACAATAAGAAATCAAGTAATATCAATATGTGCGTTAACGTTATTGTGCAACTGAGCAAGGTAAATTTAAATAAAGAACCAAGAATAAGAATTAAGAATGAACAGTGATAGCTCAATGGTTTAGCATTCACACTTCCACACCGGGGAACCTGGGTTCAAATTCTTGCGCGTACTTCTTCACGAAAAATGGGAGTATAAAGATTAAATATCAAGTTCTGTAATGATCAAGGAAACCGAATTGAGTAGACCTTTGAGTTTTCCATAATGTTCTGTAATTTTTGCCCATCCACATATGGCCATCGTGGCAAATACGGCCTTATTTCTTTTCACCCTGAGAGGAGTCTTGTTTCCACTAAAGGGACGATAACAGGGTTGATGATGAAACCGAGATATAAAATAAAATATATATTGTTTATTATTTTATATGCTTACTATTTATGATTTACTTTTACATATTAGTAAACTATATTAACGGTAATATTTAACAAATATCACTGGGTGTGTATTTGTGTATAGGTACATTATTCTTCGGATTGTTTAAATATAAATCGTGATCTACAGAACATGATAGGTGAAGGTGATTCCTTAAGGCTTAATTTTAACATTGTTGAACTCTCGAACACAGGTCTCCTATAATAGGTAAGCTAGACTTTACCTACCTATGCGTCTTGCTTGCATTAAGTCGATTTGGACGATTGTTTATTTTTAAAAATATTTTTTTATGTATATGTAGTGATTATGATGGTTAATGAGGTACGGTTGAATAAAAACTTTATTTTTAAATGACTCTTTCCCGCCTGCAGAATAAAATGGTTTAAGTTCTTCTTTAAATGTCAAACGATGTCTGTACATAACTTCCAATTAAATCATAATTAGTTAAACGGTTTTTTTTAATATGGAGACACAGACAGATAGATATTAGTATGAATACACGTGCGATATACATTAAGAGTACAATGAATAACTGATATTTTGCATTAAAGCTATAGGTACCGCTCCCATACAAAATGTCAGAATGCAAGTATATAATTAATATACATATTTATCATATGAATACTATAATTATCTTCTTCATTCTCCTCAGATACTACCACCTTATTCGGGAGGAAACAGATCCTGATACCAGATAGTTGACATACAAAATATATACATTTTCAAATTACATGCCTAAATAGATAAATAATTTTACACCTAGATACAGAAAAGACATGAGTCCTATATAATGACACGTGTTTGTCTTGAATGGGAATCGAACCCACGACTTCCGGCTCAGCACTTAGGATGACTAACCACTAGACCAAGAGTTGAGTCGCTAATAATATTATGGTTCCCTCCTGATGTTAATCGAGACCAGCCGCTATAGAGTGAAAGTGTGATAAGAATCTGTATGTATGTTTCGCGTGACGCGCGCGAAACTGCAGGCCGTATCTCGCTAGTTGAATGAACCGACAGTAGTAAATATTTTTTATACATAAAGGTATAAACTTTGATTTCTTTTACATTTCGGAAACAGAACACTAACTTGTATTTTGACGTTGACTCATCAAAAATAACTTCACATTATGACTGTTAGGACGTCACCCCAATTCGCTTATGGGGTAGACAAATATTACTGACAATTAATGCGAAATATCTCTATCCTTTAAGACCTGAGCTAGATATCTCTTCTATATTCATCACTCTCTTCATAAAGTTCTAAATAATCTCAAATATGCCAAGGAAATTGTAATAATTAAGAACGATGCCAGCGGTAGCTCAGGTTGATTAGCGTTAATAGATATAAAAAGTCGCGAAGGCCGATGACATATTCGAACAGCAAACACCGTATATGCGACGGTAGCAAGTGTTCTTATGGAAATGAAGTGGCTCACTAGAATGCAGTTCACAGTGAGCTCAATGTGATTGTGTACCGTTTAAATATAACGTCTTTTCTTGGGACATCACCACACACGGCCATCTAGGCTAGCATGACAAAGTACCCTTAAAGGCTGCCCATATACTTTACATCTAACAAAAAACAAGTATTTGTGTTAGTAAACAAAGGTCAAATAAAACATATACATGGGCAGTGGCCCGTATATTTGTTTTATTTGCCCTGATTGGAATCGAATTCTGGACCACCGAGTCGATAGTCTGGTCTACTTACATCTAACCGTAAACCGTAACCGGCAAGTAAATCACGCTAAGGGTAAAAACAAATGTTTTACCATTAAAGGTTGTCTGTCATATTCTACTTGGAGCTGCTCCTGCAAATTAAAACTGAACACTTCGAGGTCTGCTGCTTTATCGATAAAATAACTACAGCAGTGACGATTGCATTTTATACAGTTGGAAAGTGCTATAACTTTCGCCTGTTCGTTCTTGAAAGCTGGCAATTAACTATTTCCTGCTATGAGAGGTGCAGTAGCCGTTGTATAATTTATAGTGCGTTGTAAATATACTTGTATTTTGCATGTAAGATATGCTGTCCGTTTGTCACGTCTTCGAATCTAAGTCCATGTATCAATCATATCAATTCCGTCGGAAGGGATCGAGATAGTATGAATCCTATGACACCGCGGTTATTAAAAATATCAAAACCTCCTATAATCACATTTCTATCGTCCCACTGCTAGACAAGGGCATTCTCGCAGCATGAGAAAGGTTTAGGCAATAGTCTGCTATAGTCAAGTGCCTATCGACAGACTTTAATCTCCTTATAGACGATTGAATAAAGTTTAAGACGTGCAAGTTTTCTCGCGATGTTTCACAACGTCGCAGCAACTCATATTTCATCTTAAAATGCACGGTATCAAGAGAAAGATGCGTCGAAGTATGTGAACGCCGGACCCTTAGAGTTGGAACTTGATTTCTAAGCTTCTTGGACTATCTGTAATAATGTAATAAAACATTTAAACTACGTTAATTTCCGAGAAAATTTGAACAGAAAGGCTTGGATATTTAAAACACGGGACAACAATAAAATCTTGGGTTCTTAGTTTAGTATTGTATACCTTTAAGACCAATAATTCTCATGTTTAATGTCTGACTAATTCGCGATTTCGTTTCTCTACTTGTAATAGTCCTTGATCGGTTATGGGTGGAGTCTACGGCATAGATAAATTCTTGTCAGAAATGTTCGTAGTTATAAAAGTGAGATTCGATGATATAAACATGACTTCTGTTTTTGCGAATATTTACCAGTATTTGTATTTATGTATACCAAACTAAGGGTAATAGATAGAGAATAAAATTTACAAAGGGTTTATAATTTATCTTCGAGATTACCGCACTTTCATTCTTACCTTTTCTTTGTATTTTTTCATTTGCATCGAGTATGTTATGGAGACTGTCACACTGATATAAGCTTTACCTATTTATAAAATAGATATTTTTTTGTAAAACAAATGTTGAAAAAAATATTTTCTACGTATATCGAAATTACTTATTTTGTGGTAGTTTTAATATAGCGTCAAAATGATTAACCTCAATGCCAATGTATAATGCTACTACACCATTATTCAACTCATACAACAAATGACCTTATAATAATCAGGTCACGACTCAACTCCCATATTTTGAGTCAAAATATTCTGCAACATATTTGCAACATAAACTAATCTAATCACTTATCTTCGTCAATGGTTGTGTAATTGTAGATTTTTAAACTGTAATATAGTACTGTGTGTATTTTTTTTTTGGTTACTATCTTTTCGGTTTCACGCACTGTAGTAACGTGGCGGAGCGTACCAAAGATAGGCGAAAACCGTAGGCTCAGAAGTGGGATGCGTAAGATGTCGCAGCATTGTGTAGTCATAGAGCTGACCGCTCATTTTTAATAAATGAAAAGGCATTTCAAGAAGAGTCTTTGTCTATTTCAAAGTGATTTATTTTACTAGCTTGAATAGCTCAAGAAGGCTAGAGTGGATGACGGGTAAAACTAACTTTGCATTGGGATGAATTAATAAAAACTGTAGCAATTTCTGACACGTTTCTCAGGACCGTTGCTGCATGCCCTACTCAGCACCACTGCCGGGCTCTATAGGAAATACACGTGACCATTATGTATGAAAGTACAATGTGATGATAATTTATAAGAATGGGGTTACAATATAAAATATTTTTTACGGCGCGGAAATTTATTTATTCCCAAGAGAGCCTGAATAAATGCCTATGTTTTAAAATATAATTGACAAATGTGAAACGTACGAGAACTATGAATAGGTATTGGACTGATTTTTCATTATAAATAAAAACTTTTAGACGTTCATTATTATTTTGAATGTCATTAACAAATCAACTAAGTACGTTATAACCTTAAAATATCGTAAGCACAAAAAACCGGTATACCTCAAGAGTAAATATATATACATTTCATAAATATTTAGCGCCACAGTTGTCCTGTTGGACATAGGCCGCCAGCGAACATGGACATCACCACAACTCACACTTTTCTCGTTCCGTCGGGTTCCCGCAAACTTCCCTAGGTCACCAGCACAGAGTTGCATTCGGCTAAATTACAGTATACTTAGATTTCCTTTACTTGACCGAAAACTGTCTATCACTAAGTTACAAACAGCCGCTAATTTTCCAAATTGCTTCAGTATTACGCGTACTTACAACACCAATTGTAACTACAACGAACTGATACAGATATGAGTTACGATACAACTACCTAGCATTATTTCGAAAGGTTCGAGGTCAGATATGTTAGCTGGTTGCTAAGCGTATATTGTATGTAGATTTTGAAAGGCGTTTTTTGTGAAGCTTTATGCTTTTATATGCGTATTTGTAATAAGAATGATAATCGGGCAGAGATTTAAATAATTATTGGAGTAATGTTTAAATTTAAACATCAGCATTTAAAGCTACATGAAAATAATCAAATTAAAATTCAAATAGTTTTATTGGTTGTAATTTATCAGAGATGCGCTTAATGAAAGTCAGAGAGCCATCTTTTTACATCTTCATTTTCTGACTTCCTTAAGGTGAAGCGTGATTAAAACATAAGAGTGAGTATAATTATTATTATAGGGGAATATTATAAAACACTCCCGAATATTTACATAAATATATACGGGTACAGTTGGTACATACAACTTTTTTTTCAACCCTTTTATCGTTCAAATGCTGGACACATATCTCCTCTCGGAATGAGAAGTTCATTTCCATAGTTTGCCAAGTGTAGTTTGGCAAATTTCACATGCCTTAAAGAATATTTTTTGTGACTCTAAGGTGCGTAAGTTTCCTCACGATGTTTCCTTTAGTGATATTTAACCTAGGCTTAGTGTTACTTCGTCTAACATCTTATTTATGATGCGTGTGAGCTTCTATAGTGGAAAAAATGTTGTTAATTAAAAGTGTTTTGTTTACATGTGTAGAGGTGTGTCATTAATCTCGGCGAGTCACGACTGACCTTCGTCTGAGCCCACGGTCAGTCACATGGGTTTTAATTATGACCGCAGTTATAATTCTATATTGATTAGCTACGCCAGAGTATTTGGCGGTCACGTGGGCGCTATATTATAAGCAATTTCTATAAAAACGCAATAATGGTTATGTAATAGTATTTACGAAATATTTTGGCAGGAAAGTGTTATGTTAGAAGGCATAATTACGTTCCATTGTTTAAATCTTTTTTTTTATTGTTATAATGTGAATTGTAACAATAAAAAACACAATTTGACTGACACTTCCTCGTTGGTCGAGCGGTTACAAGCGCGAATGCCAATCGGGAGGTCCTGGGTTCAAGTCCTGGGTCGGCTACTATTGGTTTTTTCTTATTTAGAATTTCTAGTAGGGACTTGGAGTCTGAATCTGTGCCTGGTGTATGGCAATAGGTTCACCACCTATTCCAAGGGACTTAAACGCTGACATGGTGATGTCGGCGTAAGGAAGCAGTTGTTTTTATACATTATGGAGTCAACTGCGAGTTGCGAACTCCGAGGGTCTTGAAAATCTACCAAGCTTCTCCGTCGTTTAGTAGTAACCCTAACCATCACATTAAGCCGTTATTGTTCAAGACCTCTCAAAACAATTAAGTAACTTATGTTTAGAAGTTTACAGGTTTGATATTCACAATATGGTTTAACATGCTTTAAACATATGTAGAACTTTCTACTTCTATGTACATTGTGTTTGTAATTTATAAGCCAAATAGACTTTCCTTTAATATGTACGCTGGTGCCGTTCTCTCATTTGGGAATATAGCCAGTATTCACGGACAATATTCCCAAACCTCGAATTTTCTAGAACCCATAATCTCCTCTAAGGGTTTTATTTCGAGCAAAAAAAAAATACAGAGCTAATTCCGTGGCGGGGGTAGGGGTGAGGGTGGTATCCGATCCATCACGGGCCCTGTCACATGCCATTAGCCAGGCCTATGTGGTACGGTGGGAGAAATTGTGTTCGCGAAATATTAAAGCATGACTTGGCGATATTGTTAACTGTATATTTACTATATAATATACATATATGTATGTATATGTGGCTGGTTTTATTTTTAACACAATACCGCAACGGAGATGCGGGCTCTCTGATATCTATATTTAATCCCAAATATAAGTAGAGCCTTTTTCAGATGTTAATTTGATTTGTTAATTGGAGGATGAGTAAATCATATGCGTAACCTTATACTGATATTATTGTTGCTTAGAAAAAATATGTTGCCACTCTTAGAATCTTGCGCTTGTAAATAGGACTGCCGCTCACATATATACCTATATTTATGTCTTAATTTCTTCTCGCTATATAAGAGTTAAGTAGCAGTGTGATAAAGATTACTCCAGGCTTGAAGGAGTTGCAGACAAAATGTAAAAAGAAGCAATATGTCGAGGTTCAAGGTTGAATGATGTATGTAGCCTCCCCAGATGATTTAATTATTTTCCTTTTTATCCTTCTTTTTCCTTCTCATTTTTAGGATCATCTTTTTTCTCTCCCTATTAACCTTTTGATATAGAACTTGATCAAATCCGGAACTCAGTCTAAAGTGGGTGAAAATTGTAGCAAGTCAATCCAATTCAGTTAAAAGCCTCGTCAACCCTCTCTTAAACCCCGTTTAACGTTAAGGTGAAAGGGTGCAAGGGTTTTAACCCTTAGCTATAACGCGATGAAGCTTTAGTTTCGCAGATCAATGCTGACAAATTACCATGTTCCTAAACCATTCATGATTGAGTACATACATTTTAAAAAACAGTTAAAACTGCATGCCTATATTTTAGACGCACCAATTTTTAATTAGATCGCTGGAGTGCGCTCCCTCTTTAACTATGATCATTTATAACGAAGCTTTAAATTTCTATCATCATGTCTCAAGCTTTAATACGGTATTGTGAATTATGTAATATGACCCCATAGCACCTAATAGTAGCACCCAATCATGGCAATGACACTGAGATTTACGACCAGATTGAGAGTGTAGGTAGTAACGTAATATAGTGTATTCGCTCGCATTATTGGACCAGTTTCGTTATGAACGGGGCTTATAACGGGTTTATGTTTCATAAACTTTATAAGATGTAAATAACATCGTTCTGGAAAGGATATTACGACGAAGAAATCGAAGGAAAAAATAAATTAGACACTTCTACTGAATCCACAAGTTCCGACTGCTGGTTAAATTTATGTATCTACGTACTGAAATGCTTACTTTGATTTCACATTGCATATTGTCCGAAATTCTCGCCAACGTTAGGTTGTCTTTGTAATATTCGAAATAACAAATCCATTTTGATTAGCGCGCTTCGGAAGCGCACGTGCGGGGCCCGTTCTCCAAATCTGTCCGCTGGTGTCCTCGTCGTGATCGATCGCCGCTCGCGAATTACCAGCGTGGAGTACAGCTCACGGTTACCGCACTTTTTATTCCAGACAGGACACATTTTACCAAATATATTCAATATAGAATGAGATCTAATAAAAGAACATTCATAGTAATGGTGTTAAATAAAATGATAAATTCACTACTGGACATATAGGTATCTTCCTGTTTTCTAAAGGCCATAAAACCACCGGGTGGTACGGTCATCTGTATTCATTTTATTTAAATTTAATGCGTCTTAAATACAACAAAACGGATCGTATACTTAAATACGATTTAGAAAATAATTTAGAGTCACAAGAAAGCGACTCAGAAATTTCTAAACCGGAATTGAGTTTAGAGGTAGGTACTAAAAACGTACAATCGCTAACAAAATAATATATTAATGGCTCATCTCATGACTATATGAGCTCCATCTTCACCGATGTCACTAATCTCCTCATATAAGAATATAAAATAATGAACGGGATGCAATTATAAAATATTGGCACTTCGTACCGTTTTGACAACAAAATGTATGGTTACCACATCAGTAGCGAATTATATTTTTATTTTATATATCCAAGATTGACGTTTTCGTTAGTCGTTCGTTCGCTTTCAGAATTTTTTCGAACTCGGTTTCGGTGGGAAATTGAGATATCGTGAAGGGTGTGAACTGTTCTGTAGGCACGAGTAGGTGAAGGTTTTGTTCTGATTTTAAATTTTGCACCTTGTTTGCCCATATAGTGTAATACCTATAATATTTATCATAACAAAGTGTTTTCAATATCGTGGTTTCGTTATTATCAACCATTTTATCTTTCTCTGTTAGACTCGGATCTACTGTCAGAATAAGAAGGGTAAAGTTAATGGCTGTCTTACCGGGACAGTGATACATCTACATACTTCATACGCTTTAGAGAACATTATGCCGAACTCTAGGATGGACGTACCTATATGAGTAAAATTTCTGGCTATGTTTTTCTTTAGCGTTGAAGAAAATACAATTTATTTTAAAATGTAGGTAATTTTGTGTGAGACGCCCTTGGATTTGAACCCCATACACTAACGGAAAGCCGAATTTTAAGACACTACATTACTACGTCTGCTTTCGGTTATATATTTAACTAGTAGGTATTATGTAAGCAAACAGGTGTATCATGCATGAACCTGTACATTCATGTTCATATTTGTGTAAAATACTTATCATAGTTACATAATATACAAACAATATTTTGGTTACCAAATGGAATATAAACTCATATGAAATGTCTTATTCTTCGAATATTCCAATTTATAAAGTGAAGTAATAAATTCGTTAGACATAGGTATATCAACGATATAAAGCTTAAGTTAATTATATGAAAGTTTAGATATTACATAAATTAAGAGATAATTTTTTGAACGTTTATTTAAAGTACGTACTTAAACATTTTTAAACCGAATACTTACATGTAATAAGATGTCTCCATGACAGATATATTTACCGAGAAAGCAAAACAGAGGCGTA
>DWEE01003302.1:0-10623 GCA_018245755.1 Parelbella macleannani
CGCATTAGGTTACCCTGTAAAGTTAGTTATAAGTTAGATTATATGGAAATAAATAAATAAATAAATAAATAAATAAATAAATAATTAATTTTGTCGATAAGATAGAATTGCCTAAAATGACTAAGTTGTTACTATAACCTCTTTATACATTGGATCCATCAATCCACATCTGTATAGTGTGGTATGTTGTGTGGCTGCGGTAGTGTGTGTTGCGTTTTTCATTATTTTAAAAAAATATTGGCATCCTGCACTTCTTCTCTATATAAACTAAAAGTGTGCCAAATTTCATACTCTTCAAGTAAAAAGGGGTGCAAAGTTTTTGCTTCACATATTAATATTATATTTAGATAGTATTTAGGTGTTAAACATAAGTGTAAAAAAAACATTTGCATTGGAGGGGAAATCTGTGTGTGGGTGGGTACATGTAACTTTTTTTTAAGAAATATGGACGATTATTAAATTTACACAAAACCTCTTATCTTCAGTATAGTAATGAGCAAAATAATAACATATAAGTAGTTCACCATAGATTGCCTAAAAGGTGTTTTACCATAAAGTATTTTATATTTAGTAACAACCTGTATAAAATATCTATGTATTCATAATATGAAGTGGAAATATGAGTTTATAAGGTAACATATAGACTGTTCATTTTAGTTTAAAGTATTAGATGCTTGTTTTAGATACAAGACTTGTCAAAACTAAATGTTGTTAACTTTATACTAAACAATTTGTGACTAATATTTAATAAAGTTTTATCACATGGACATATTTATGTTAATATTTTGTATATTTTGACTGCCTCAGTGGTCGAGTAGTTAGTTGTAAGCGCAACTGCCGTTCGGGAAGCCCAGGGTTCAAATCCCGGGTCGGATGCTATTGGATTTTTCTAATTTTAAATTTCTAGTAGTGACTCAGAGTCTGGAATAGTGTCCGGTGTATGACAATAGGCTCACCACCTATTTCAAGAGACTTAAACTTAACAGGTGAAAGGTGGCAGTGTACTACACTCCTGTAATTATTCTTTCAGGGATTACAGGTGTGATGTTACGTTTATTTGATACAAATACTTTTTCCAACTCTTTTATCGTTTCACGATTGGACACAAAATTTTCAGGAAGAGAAGGTTGAGGCGATTGTCCGCCACACTGGTCAAATGTGGGTTGGTAGACTTCACACGTCTTAAAAAACAATTTTGAACGCCTTAGATAAAAAAAAATTTACAGGGAACAATAAAATGGAAATTGGATATTGGTTTTATTTTTATCATGTAATAGAATTTTTTCTAATTATTCTATTTAACTATCGATATAAATAGAATATGCAAATAAATGTGTAAAAATTGTTTGTGATCGTAAAGCACGCTCTATGCTTCGCATTATGAGTCATGGAAAATTTAAAATATGTTTAAGTAAGTTTCGGTTTCGGCCGAAACTGAGAGCGAGGCCGAAGGTTCGGTTTCGGCTGGAGAACCTGTTTCGGTTGGACACTAGTTATCACTATTATCCCTATATACACTATTATCCCTTATAAGGGTGCAATAGGGTGATGAAAGTATATTAAAGAAACATGTTACTTTAAAGAATTAAATTGAATCTCTTGTCGATGTACCATTAAAATACGAACCTCTATAGAATTACCATAGGAATATAAAGTTTGTGAGTAAAAAGTGTGGCAAATCCGTTGATAAGAAGATAATAAATAATAAGGATCATAGTGTTAGTGTATCTATCGTGATGATGATTCCCATGGAGCCGGTCTGCATGAGTGCGAATCTCTTGTCAGTGGCAAGGAGAAACTACAAAGTAGCGAGCAGTTTTTACGCGCGCAGCTCGTCGGCGGCACGCGGCGCGCACCGGCAGCGGCGGTAATTAGTGCGTTAATCGGCCAGCGCGGCGCACAGTTGATGCAACCGCGCTTCCGAGAAGCCGAGCGGCGCGAGTCGCGCGACGAGCGGCCCCAGCGGCAAATTGCCGTCAGATATGTATGCCGCTTGTCGGTAATTGCAAAAATCAGTCTGCTCGCCGCGGAACGGGCTTGTGCTCCTCCTCGTGTTACAAGCGAGCGCTGACAACTGTCGACACGAATAGCAGGAAACGCACCCGTGGGGCAACTCTCCACGCCTACACCACCACATCTACCGGCAGTAGCAACACACGTATTACGCTCCGAACTAGACTTTACATCGGTTTACTAACTATGGAACGAGCTCCACGTTGATCTTGTGTTCGGTTCTACTACGTAAATATATTTACATGCTTTATAATATCATTTTCTATTCAATTACATACAATTAAAGGTTTTTGAAAATCAAAGCCGTTCAGAGCACAAAACTTGATGGATCATTAAATTTTTTTTTTTTAAATAATTTCATACGGTTTATCATACTTATTGTCCATAAAATCTAAATTATTTTTAATTAATGTAATTTCATGAACAAAGAGAACTGCATATAAATGATAAAGGTGCTTGTGTTAATAGAGTAGTGCACTAAACTACATCTACGTTCAAAGTATATTTGTCCAGGAACTTGTGACTCTTAGCAGAGCTCAGTGTTCTATGAATCTGTATCCGTTTGGAATCCCAACTTCAATTTCCATCCCGGCAGACTTTTAATGAATTGACTTTGTTATAATTTTAGTGTCCCTTACGCTCACGAGACCAGGTCCTTGAGGTTTTGTACTTTCACAAGATATACTCGTGGGTAATGGGGAATGCGGCACTTTGTTACGGATACTAAAAAGTCAAATAGTGCTGAAATATTGCAACTTATTACAAAAATTGCACAATATCGCGTTTATGGAGCGATTCCAAGAAACAAGAAAATGTATACTTTCAAAATTCAACTAGACAATTCCAAAAATGGCATCGTAATCATTTATAAGAGAAATCTCGTCTCGTCACATGTGATGAAAATGTTAGAACGTTTTAATGGTAACTCTTCGTCTAACTCGGTTACAATATCCTGTCAGTTTTTTCCATTTATAGAGCTGGCTACGTCACTTTTTACTTGGAAGAGATTTTTTGTCTGCGTCGAGAGTATTGTGCAACCAGCGCAACGTTTCTGCTACGTAATTAAGGACTGTCGAACTAAACACCACCTAGTGTGTACTGTACGTAAATACTTGTTTCAAAATATATATTTCAAGTTAAGTGGCTGTACTAGTGAGTAGATCTATAGTAGCTTAACATAAAGTATTAAATAGCCATATATCTTATAATGTATGTATATTAGTGTTTAAAAGAATATAAATGGGTGTGCATAATGACATATTCAGTATAAAAATGAACTATAAAAAGGCCAGTAAAATTAAGATAAAAGGTTAAAATAAAACATCACTCGCTATAACAGTGAAGGGAAACAGTGAGGAAATCTTATTACCTTGGAGGTATCCAGCGTGTTCCACAAATAGTCATGGTGTGTGAGGTCTGCCAATCCGTATGCCTGTAGTCGTAATTATTCTATTTCTTATAAGAGTCATGTGTCCAATAATGGAGTTACAGAAAGGGCTGATGATGAATGTACTAAACTAAGAACGTATTTTAGGTGATAAAAAAATTGCATTTCGATACATATTCCTAAAAATCTCAATTGAAAAGCCTAAAAAATCTGACAGGAGACTCGTGTCCAACAGTGAAACGATAAAAGAGGTTGTCGGTAATGTTGATGAGTTAATATATTTGTGAGAGTTCACACGGTTCTGGCTGTTGGCTTGTTTGACCGGCTACTAAAATTATTTGAGCGGTAAATTATGTATGTATATAAAATAGACATCGTTACTGTACCTTGACAAGATAATTTTGAAGTAAGTCTTGTAGTCAGCTAGCTAATTTTGAAGGTTTCCAACATGTTGTTCGAGGCAGTTAATCATTCAAATAATTTCCATTTATACATACATGCCACATTGTGTAGATAGAAATATTTGTGTTTAGTAGTTATTATTTGATCACCTCGAAATGGTAGGCAAGTAGCAACGAATTCCCATGGGATTATTTGAAGGTTATATTTACTACAAAAGAAAAAAAATATCTGGTTTAAGTATAAATCTTTGTGGGACAACCGAAGTTGAGAGCAGAAACTAGTGTTTATTTGTCTATTTGTATGATTATACAAAGGGTTTTTTAAACAGGACATTGATAATGAACTTATTCAAATACTTCATTCCATTGTGCGTTCTACACATATCTAACGTCATATCAATCTTTTTTTAAAGAAACGTATACGTTTTATATATTATATGTAGATATAACATGAAATAGTGCGTTAGTAGAAAATATTTTGTAGGAAATGATGCGTAGATTACCTTAGGTTACCCTAATAATATGAATTCATTAACGTGCCGCCTGAGATGGAAGCCTGCAGCCGAACGCTCACTCTCTCGAACAGTATTTTCCTGCGCAATCCTCTAACCACATCCCTCAAATTTGCTTAATTTTTGTTGCAATTGTATATATCGTTAAGAATTTCTTTCTTTGCGAGGTATTATTTTTTCGTCGCAAAGCATATTTTTATGTGCACTTGCAATTTAGGTGCATTACATATAATTGCTTTTCTCGGCGTTCAAAAGAGCTTACCTAATTGGTGTTTCTTTCACAGGTTTTAAAATTCCGCGATGTGGGCGCTAATAGCTCTGGCCGTGGCGGCGGGGGCGCCGCGCGCCCACTCCGCGGGCTACTGTTCCACTGACACCTTCGTGACGAACTCCTCGTCAATGCACTTCACCAAGGAGCCGATCCCCTTCGAGTACGGCTTCCAAGATAAATTCAAAAGCATTTACTGCTGCGTCAAAGGTTACCGGAGCATAGAATGGTAAGCGGGAATGTTAAGTTATGCGCTGATCAAAATGACACTCACGCCGTTACGATTGCCATGTAAAACGTTTTTCGATGAACAATGCGCAGGTGCGGGGACCCCAAACATAAAAACTCTTGGAAGTTTCGTCCATTGTGTTCGCATATAAAATGATAATCGCCTTTAGTGACACAATGTCTCGCTGTCGGTGCCCGCGAGACGTGCGCTCCCTTGGCAATATGTAAAAATATGCTCCAAACGCATTTGTCAACTCGGATTCTAATCAATATTGAAGTCAAGTCAAACAAAAACTTTATAACATATTGTTCTCACTCATACATACTTTAATATTGCGCAGAGCAATTCCAAGAATTATAATTGCCTTTTGAATTTTGCCTTGTTCCCTGAAGAAATTTATCGTTAGATCAATAGTAATCGTATCTGTTCAATCAATAGATACATGAATTATGCGGTTTATAATATACTTGTGTACATAAGAGCTGCAAGTTCTTATGTATCTACACGTATATACATACATACGTACCCACTATAATGTACAGAACAGGAGCGGGAATGCAAATGAATAATGATAACAAGTTAATTTAGTTGGATATGCATTATTAATTACATATCAGTAACTATACAGTGTTGGACTATACGCATACATGTTATATTACACTGGAGACCTGATAAACATTACATAATATTTTGCCTAAATTTTGGTTCTGCTGCCGATAGCGGGTTCAGCAGTTTTTTGATTTGTATTCCTTTTTTGATATAACCGCAACTATCCGTAATTTTTTTCATTCTGCATAACATTGGGGGCGGTGGGGAGTTAAAATTTTTTTTTACAAATATGATTTTTGATTAGGCACTCACATAAGCGACAACGATAACCATGCGGTACTATCGGCTTATAGACATCTATAGCCAATTGTAACCATTATCTGAAAGTCTCCGATAAATCGAAGAAACGTGGTCACCTTTAGGGACTAAGCTATGTTTTAGAAATGACGTACGTCCCGTTTCTAGGTCGTGAAGTAAAGATGTAAGTTCTGTTGTTTGTTGACAAAACTACGTGTGGATAAGGTGTTTCGGGAGTTCTGGTAGCAAAATAATTGTCATTTTATTTCACAACATTTTTTTACTGCGATTTGTTAGATGAACTCTAAATTACTATTACTTTAAGCATTTATAGGAAGTAAGCTATGTTAAAACAATTGCGAGCTCCTATCAATACACAGGTCGTTAGCAGAAAAGTTCTAAAGTCTGACATTGTTTGACCCTCTCGGCCTTACGTACGGTTTTAGTCGCTAGGGGAGGCTCCGCCCTTTATGTTTCGTACGTCTTGCGCTTATAAGTATTGACTACCTTGATCCAACAACGAATGGATGATTTTAAGAGTTCTTATGATGTATATTTCTATTTTAGACATTTTGGTTCGTTATCAATTTATGTGGCGCATATATTTTTTATCAATAGTACCTACTAATAATCGTCAGGCCTTTTGGTGGAATAATGAGCGCGATAGTACTATGTTGTTACACGAACACATTTGACGATAAAGATAATAGGTCCACCACGAGTACTAAATACAAAGTTAATTCGTCCACATCGATCATTGGCGACATGAGTGGCAACAGCGCACCTGTGCAGGACAGGCAGTTCCCAGAAGAGCTGATTGATCTTATTATACTGCTACGTGCCACCGGCCTGGCGCGCTGCGCTGTATCGATTACGCGGGACGTGGCACGCTCCTAGCGAGAGCAGATATGCATTGGCACAGCATCTTTCCTTATAATAACTATCTACTGGAAATTTGACCTGCGAAACCGTCTCAATCAAGTGCGCTAATATATGTATGTATATTGTATGTGTATGTCTATATCGCCTACAATATCTGGAATTACAAAGCGAACGACTTGCTAGTACGGCTTGTAGGAAGTTCATAGAAATGATACACTCGCAAATGGATCTGTGCCACGAATCTTCGAACCGACGAGTAATACCGTTGGCCCACCGGCTTGCACCTTCATTTTTTTAGCACCTTCAGTAGTTCTTACTCCCCTCACACATGTGCGTCTTGCACGTTTTTGATAATGAACACCAACTACATGTCACATTGTTCTATTAATAAGTCTTCTTAGATATTTCTTTTTCACTTTTCTGGACGTATGTAGACTCGGTAATTTTTCTTCGCAGAAAGGTGATGGTTGAAAACTATTTAAAATCTTTTTAATTTATAATCTTATATAGATTTAGCTGCATTCTAATATGTAAATATGTAAAATAGTATATTGAATTTTTAATTAAGCCGCAAATGTCAGAACAGTCCCGAATTCATATTTGTAATCATAAATGATGTAGCAATAACTTGTGTATGGAAGTATTAAATTCATTTGTGTGACTCAGATCGCTCACCATACATGTGGGCCACTGGGCCGACAGCCCAAAGGATTATGTCATTGTCCACTTGTTCCAACTTGCAACTAGTTGTACATTATCTTAATCGCTATGTAATCAGATGCTTGCAATATTCGCCAGAGCATGTGTATAGAAATTGGATAACAAGTACGAGTAAGTATTCAGTGTAATCATTACTTGTGTAAAGGTGTATCTAAGAAATAGGTGTAAGCAGTGTCTTGTAAAGTCTTAATTGGGTTACGTACACGCATATGAAGTTTTTAATTTAACAATCGATTTTGTAGGTCATCTCACCTTTGGGCAAAATCGGATCTGACGTCAGCTTCTAATCTCAGTTTAAACTGTTCAATTAAAAAGCTGATAAATAACCAGTACTACATAGGTAAAATATTTTTAATATTCCAATAGAAAACTACCTATGACTACCGTTAGTCACCCTCCGTCGTGGGCGTGACGAATACTTTATCAATACCCGTTATCAATATGTTATTACATACCTTTCACAATTACGTTTTTAAGAATCTGTGGTAGGCAACGGTAGCAGACCAGTCCTTGCTCCCAAGCGGTACGCTAAGTGTATACATATACTGTATTTAAACATTTTAAACTGCACGCTAGCTGTAAAATTTCAGTTCTGATGCCAATGAGATGGCGCAGTCCGTTTGCAGCTTTTGTGCAGCTCCGTATGCGCAGACACTAGAAGTAGGTAAACTTCTGATATAACAACGCAGCGTATACTTGGAGGATAATAAAAGTATTTCTGCTGCACCAGCAACTTCGTGACCAGCAGTGGCTCTGTAGTATATTTCACTTACTACATTGTGATTGTTAACATGATTTTTTGAAAGCTTAAAGATTACAATTGAGCTGATAATATCATGAATAGCTAAATTTGAATAGCCAGTAATTGGAGGTAATTGGTTTTCGCAGAACATAAATGAAAATTTATTAGAGAAGTGGATACGATGCAACATATTTTATAGCTTAATCAACATTTAAGACCAACTCATCATTGTGTATAAACAATGCAAACGTAACCAACTAATTGAAAGAAATACATTGACATGTACGATTGTCTCCCAAAAATTATTGTTCCATGAAGACCAGTTCCATGTTTGCTACACGTTGAACGCAGCGTGTCGCAAATCATTCGTGTTATAAATTTCGAAACTGTTTTTGAAAGTTTCTGCCGTCATAATAACAAGGGACCGTGCAAACAAAGAGACTCGGTCGCTAGCGCGAATTAAGTCATCAATTATTTTTAATGCACACAGATAAATGTAAAGTCGATTTTATCTCCGGCGGCCGCGCGGCAGATGTGTGCTCGATTCCATTATTTGTATCTGTATACAGTTGTTGCCCAACCCAATATTAATTCTCAGTAAAGAGCTCGTATTTGATAACCGTCGCAATATCGGTATCCTTGTAGGAGTGTGCACTGTGCAGTGCTTGCCACCAATGAGGATTATAAGCATCAACATAATATTAACAACATAACATCACCTCTGTATTTTCTTGAATGGGGAAGCCGAGAAGTGTAGTCCACTGCCACGACTCACCATTTTTATTATACGTTCCACCCTGGAATAGAGGGTGACCGTGTTGCCTTACATCGGACATAAACTGAGACGCCGCGCCACTACTAGGAATTTCAATTGAGAAAACCCCCAGTAATACTTTGCCGACCCGGGTATCGAACCTAAGAGCTCTTGAATAGCCGTCACGGCTGCTACCACGAGACTGACGGAGCAGGCAATATTTTAAAACAGTAATAAGAAAATATGTGTATGTGATGTCCACAAATCTATCGGTTAGAGAGTTTGTGTTACCGTATGTGAGTTACCTGTATGTTTATTAATACGTAGAAATATTTGAAATTATGTCCAAGAATTCGCGTGTTCGAAAAATAAAATTGTTTATTATGTAGAATTTAACTTTGTGAATAGTACTGAACATTATCGCCCGTGATACTCCGCGCGGGGGTAAGTTCTCCAAACGAGCTGGGTACTGCGAAACGTACGTCATTATAACGCCATTATGTGATGACAGGTTCACGCGTGTAAGTTCGTTTACCGGTAGCGTTTCTTAGAACATGGCCACTTGCGTGTGTTTTTAGCGGAATCATTACATACCTACACGGTCAAGGAACCACATCGGGTGCGTCTCCTGTCGCTCTGTTAACATCTTGTCGATATTGGAAATAAATGAATCCGCCTGAGACCGATCGTTCTCTCCTGTAATGGATGAGCTGATGTGGAATCGAGAGTAAAGTGACCGGTCCGTCATAAATCCATTGGCAGCAGTCCGTCGGAACGAGTTGTCGGAGGCCGGGAACTTTATTTTATTACCCCACTTTTACTTTTATGCCTCGCTTGTGTCTCGAGGACCTTAACTGCAACATATCAAGTTTTACAATCGAACGATAGGACAGAGGCCTGTTGATTTTCTCGGTATGTCAAAATTGGCTTCCCAATAAATCAATCTACTCCGAACAAGCCCCGATTTAATAACGTGTTAGAGATTTCTATTGTATCCCAGATCGTGAAGGCATGGAGGCGTGAACGCGCTGTGTTTACATATGTACGTAGTTGTATTGTCTTGCTTCCCATAATTTATAAATTTTGGATGTTGCCATGTTTGCTCTTTAATAATTTCAAGTTTTCTCCCTACCGGGTTTCGAATGCGCGAGTCGAGTTCGTTTAACCGGCCTGTACCGTTCTTTCCCCTCATTATATAGTTGACAAAGGGCCTGGTGCCGATCGTGAATAGTACCTGGCCGGTCGCGAGCTGTATCTGCGAAGGTATCGCACGTCGCCGCAAACCTGTATTGTGGCGGTTCCCGGAAGGCGCTTTGTTGCGCGCCGCTGCCTGCCCTCCCCCGCCCCAGCCTCGCGCACTGCTCCACGGACGCAGCCAAGCTGCAAGCTGCTTGAGAACCTCAGCCGTCTCTTTCTGACACCTTTAATTCTATTGTCATTGTCATACTTCACTGATACGTATTTAAGTAAGTAGGTAGTAAGTTATTATTGCTTTTGATTTATTTGATATTCCGTTACCTTTTGTGTGTACGCATCTGCCAAAATTCCAAAATACATTATGAAAAGTACTGATGCCTGCATGTACTCATACCTGCAAGACCGCATACAAAACTCTAGACTGATACAATAAGGTAATTAATTATTATTATCCCAGACTAGAGTTTTGTCTGCGGTCTTGCAGGTGGTAAATTTTTGTGTAGGTATGTAGGAGCGGTGCTCTCCCTCTCCTTATACGTCTTTAGTAAACTAAATCTTCATAACGTTGCATTCTATTTTTAATGATCTCTTATAATCGATAATAATCGACTCGTTTGTCATTCCACTGTTGGAATGTGGGTCTCCTCTCATATTGAGAGGGTTAAGGCCATA
>DWEE01003303.1:0-10623 GCA_018245755.1 Parelbella macleannani
CCTCTCATATTGAGAGGGTTAAGGCCATAGTCTGCCCCGCTGGCCAAGTGCCGGTTGGTAGACTTCACATTATTTTAATTTAATATAGGTTGAAACAAAAATTTGGAGATAATTTGTATCGACTCTACATTTTGGCGTTTTGGTATTATCATTATTACATTTTGAGAGAAATGCCCTAAAATTACGCAGTGATATGTTCCACGTATTATTGTTGTCGTAACGCATGCGTATTTCCCGACCGATGTCAGTGGACACCTCAGCTGTATGTCTAACATCGCGAATAATAAGACGTCTCCGACTCACGGTGTTAAGCGATAAACTTATTTTTAGTATACGTCTTTCCCACAGTAATTATTTTTGTCCCAACTTGTTTTTCCCAGTAGTAGCTCGAAGTTTGAGTTTGTGTCCGTTGTATGGCAATAAACTCTACCGTTATTTCATGCGAGGTAAAACATAACTGGTGAAAAGTGGGTATACCTACTTTTCTCCTCTGCCTATCTCTTTGTGGAAATACAGGCGTGATGTTATGTGATATACGACCATATAATCCCAAAGAAGGTAGAGCTTGTGCTGTTATAAGCAGACAGCTGTCAAAGCACATATGTATATGCATATTTTTTAATATATGACACGGTACGTACGTATTATAGTGGTCGACGCAGAAATATTTATTAAGGGTAAGAATCGAACCCTTGATCCCTTGGCTCAGCAGTCAGGTTTTCTAAGAGCTGGACTGGACACACCGCAAGACAAATTAGTAGTTCGCGAATATATCGCCAGTGCGATCTAATCGCTTTATGTACGACAAGGGGCTATTCTTTCAACAAGCGTATTGCTGTGGCCCGTATACAAATACCGTGATTATCTCAACTCTCGATATATAAAACGCGCAGTTTACGACGTGCGCTCTGCCTAGCCCATAAACGCATTTAATAATGCGCCCAGGAATCCGCGAATGCACTAAAAGTGTGCATGTTGCGTGCGACCGAGCCGTTCGACATTTTGATTTGAATAAAATTACTTGTTGCTGGATATCATAAATATTTTGAATATATTTAATACATCTTACATGTATAATATCAGGCCTATTTTCCGTGCGAGTAGGCAGAATAGTTTTCGTTAGCCACAACTTACTTTCAGTCGCTTCTCCTTTATTAAACTTTATCAAATGTTTTCTTGGTTTGGCCATTTTAGGGAGTCTTCGATTTTCTTACTTTACGTCAGTTTACTTACCATCGCCTTCGAGTCTTTTCTCTTTTAGGTAGATAATTAAATACAGAATTGTTAAATGAAAAAAACAATAATAATACATTTTTTTTATTTTAAACCGTTTTATAAAATATGTAAGTAATTAAATTTCATAATTTTTTGGTAATTCATAATTTTTTTTAATCGAACCGTTTAGTTGAAAATATTATGGTGCAGATACAAAGACGTCCAAACTGTGATGTATCTGTCCGCCGAGGAGAGTGGGTTGGGTGGCCTGCTCCAGGACGCCTCCTGCGGGAGCGCCATATATGCAGTGCTGTCAAATGCCGCAGTAAATTAATTAGGTTGCTTTATGCTGCTATTAATATCGCTGATTATCAATAACAATCAGTCCTGATTGGGCTCTTGGATGTAACAGATAATACATATCAATATGCACACATATTATGATGAATTATATAGATACACATATTATATTTATGTATGGTATATAAGTGATCGGAAATTTAGGCATCAAATATTATAACAAGTTTCCATTTTGAGAAATAGATACGTGTGCCAACGATTGAACGATCAAGAAGTTTAGTGATGATGTGATACAAATACCTATCTCATTTTAATTAGGTTTTTGGAGGAATAAATTTGGGTCAAAAACCGATAACCAAAACCTGGCAAAAAATTAAAAATTAATAGATCTATGCATAAGTACATATAAATCAATTAAAATGTGATGAGGTATTCTACATAAATTTTATCTTTAAAACTTCCTAAGATTTTTTTTGGTAGGTATGTACCTACGAGTATTACTCGAAAAAGAAGTCCTTATCACTTTGCGGAAAAAATAAATTGGACGTGAACAAATTTGTTCGAAAGCGCATCTAAGACGCTGTAAAAGTAATAAAAAATGAAAAAGGAAAAGCAACCTAGAAATTTGTCCATACGCTTTGCATAGCGCGTGGGTGCAGGTATCGCATGCGCGCGCGCATCCGACAATAAACCGCGAAGTAAATTGGCCATTGCGCCGTGTCGCGATCCAACATGGCCGCCGAGTTCCTTACATACCGCTGTGCGATGTTTTTTTTTAATTTTTTTATATGTTGCCTTATATAGACGTACTATTTGGTCAATTAGTTAAATTTGTTTTTTTTTTTCATAAAATTTTAATCACGAATCTATTTTACATTTTCTTTCCTCGTTTTGAAAATGGAAAACATGTGTTGGTGTCGATGTAATATTAATATTTTAGAAAAACTTATTAGCGTAGACAAAAATTACTTTTTGAAAACTTCTCTATGAGTCATAACTAATGTCTATGACCGTGGTTCATGGCTATTTAAATAAAATAAATAGTCGAATATCATGCTTAAATTTAATGTTTATTAATTTATAACCAATTATAATTTGTAATTATTGGTTATTAAATATTATTCTATGCTATCAGTTTACTTTTAATTATTACTCACGTCCAAACATATGGCAACCTCTCCGGTAATTAATGATTAGGTTACATGTCAGTCTTCGTGTACTATCTCTTCTTGATTCTACTCGCTTGATACCAGACCAAATAATTACTATGTATTTTTTTTTCTCACTAATCACATTAAAGCGTCAGGTATTTTTAATTCTGAAAAAGAATACGTCTTCCCTTTCGTTTTTTGAATAATACACTATTAAATATACTTAATAATTGTGATCTAGTCTAAGTCCATTTTATACAATTTAAGAAAGATTGATGATTGCAGAAGACGTAACAGATAGCAAGGTTGCGACTGCTGGAAATTGTCAGACTGTGTCTACTTTTACGGAAAATAAGTATGATATTATACATCTGTTTGTAGATTCATCATCATCATCATCATTATCAGCCTACTCCCGTCCATTGCTGGACATAGGCCTCTCCAATGGCCTCTCTTATTGGTAACAGGCAAAATATAAAATGATTTGATGGACCGACATACAAATACTCCGCTTGTTCTTAGTCGCGCTTGTCTGCGCTTATACAGTTAAATACTCAACGTTTAATATTATACCAAGTTAATAAATATAATAGTTAATGAATAACAAATAATATTATACTAAACTAAATTAAACTTCAGTTGCTTCCTAGCCTACGTGTTTACGTAGTACTTACTTTCTTTACGACACAATATGAGCGACCAACATTTAAAAAGCCCCGTGTACACAATTTCAACAAATATTTTATATTTTGCAAAATTACATCTGAACATAATTCGTAATAAAAATCGACGTACCTGCACACGTGTATTATTCTAAGATGGAAAATTATGGAAATCGCCCTCCCAAATAAAACAAGACGAAAACAATGGACATAAAACAAATGTATTCAAATCCTTTATTGAAGGTAACGGCTAGTTAGACACGAGGCGCACATAAAATATATGCAAATGTCCCGTGATCGAGTTCCGAGCACAAGGTTCCACCCGAGCTAGGCGCGCCGTATCGATACAGCGCCGCTGTGGGACCATGTCGAATTAACGAACGCGCCCCTAATTGCCATTGTATGAAGATGCAAATTCGCGAAGAATGGTACCAAAGAGACACCGCTATCTCTTATTGTTGGACTTCTAGTACATGTAATTGATAAGGAGAGTCGCGATTTGAATTTCAAATTTTATTTTTCATTCATACCCACCCGGGAATTGGGCGGGTTTTCTTCGGGAACAATCTCGAACTTACGGGAAATTCGTATTTTTTTTTGTTTTCTCCCCTCGGCTGGATCTAGGTTATTTGTGGTTGCTCGCAGAGCGTTTTCTTTCAAAGGTAAGCCGGCCCTTTGTGGAACACGGTGTGCTAAGAAACACCAGTTGTAATTTGCGAAGCTCTCAACGGTTCGTGAATTATTCTTAGCATTGATATAAACTTCGTAATAAGATGTCCATACTTTCTGCAATTAACGTTGAGATTATTGTTCCTTTGAATGGAAGAAATCGATTTAATAAAAATGTATTTACAATCCATTTTCAAGTCGGTCAACACACAGATTGTACGTAAGTACGCTATTATCGCTCCCATTTCTCATATAGGTAGACCGAAAAGTTTTCCATCGTTTACGGTTGTTTCTATCTCTTTTTCTTTTACTATCATTTTCATATGTACTCTACCAAACATACTCGTGACCTGACCTTTTAGGACGTCGCTGACTTTATCGAATTACAGACAACTCTATATCAACCGAGTCTAATATTCATATTGGCCTTTTAAATATACTTCGTCATAACATTTTGGAGAAGTCTGATCTGTGCAGGCTTTTCACCTTTAGGTACACCAAGTGCCGTTAAAATGTAATCTTAAAACACACAATTCTGTACATAAAGAGAGACACGCCAGGATTTCAGTCCAAAACTTCCGGAATCAGAATAATTTCTACATTATTAAGCTTAACTTCTATAATAGCTAGTACACATGTATGAATATATAATGTGTACGACATACAACCAATAATTAACAGTTCCCAATCATAGCTGAGACATTCATGTACACTGTGTTCGCTTGGCAGAACACAATCATAAGGACAATGTAGCAACAACCCGCTATTTGGAGGCGAGCATTATCACGCTAAACAAAGGGAGAGGCAGCTCGATACCGCTTTGATGAGATACAATAGCAACGATACGGCAAGTCTAGCTCGCAGCCGGCCAGCTAGCCCGACAGCTCAGATTAGCCGGCCGGCTAGCCGACAGTTAGATTAGCCGGCTTACCGGATTACACTTGATTAGTGGCCAATAGATTATGACTGAGGGCATTGTGATTCGAATAATACCCGTAATCCTGGGCTTAGGGGACCTCCTTACTCTACTGTAGACGTACCTACATATATGTCGCACTGATACAAAAATCGTCCAGTTCGATTTTAATAGGACCTATGCTAAAGACAAATTTCTATATTTTTTGTATTGCTAAGTTAGTGATGCTTGGCACTTCATTTCCATAGAAACATAGTTATCTTTATATCGTCATGCCAGATTCCATATGGGATAGGTAGATAGTACCGAGTGCTAAATATGACAGACTTGACGTCCTTGTGGCTAGATCATTCTCTTCATTAATTTAAATAATCTTATATTTGATACAGATTTGATACTCCTAATAGATAAACAAAAAATTAATCTATCTTCCTCAAGATTCAAGCTATATCTGTATTGCAGTCTCATCAAAAATGGTCTAGTTTTAGTGCTACGTAATAATGTAACAAATATACGAACAACAGTGCTATTTACATTTAAAATATTAATAGTGTCTAATGTTAAACTAATTTACGTAGGTAATTTTAAGTAAATAACACAAAGATTTTCTTCATAAATTTTTGGAAATATTAGAAATATTTAAAATTAAGATTTTCTATACGAACATACTATATAAGAACTCGTTCCTCAAGATAAGCGTTTCGTTACAATATGTATGGGGATCTTATTTATGAAAAATTAAATTATTATCTTCTGGGTGGGCACGAGTACTTTAGCTACAACAAACAAAGCCGATGCCAGAAAAAACACTGTAAAAAAGTTCTAATGCTAAATTAAATGAACATAAAAACGCTAATCAGTTTAATTGTTAAACTTTATCGTTTTGGTCAATGCAATTAAGCTAATCAATTAAATTGATTAGCGTTTGACCCTTTACTGAAGCGAGCAATTTATTCAATTAGAATCACTGAATACTTTAGACGTATAAATATACATGTGTATATCAGTAATATATATTTGTACGTTCAAGTATTGCTTGCCTCGTTGGTCGAGTGCCTGTAAATATCACAGCTGATCAAGAAGTCCTGGATTCGATCCCCGTTTCTGTCAAAACTGTATTGGGTTATCCTAACTTGAAATTCATAGTAGCCAGTATTCCCGTTAGCACGGAGGATTTTGACTGATGTAGGTATAATTATAGGATCATTCTGATTCCATGGTGGGACGTATAACATAAGTGATGAAAAGTGAGTGCACCACCTTCTTCTATCTACCCCATCGGGAAATATGGGCATGATGTTATAATGTAACATTTTCCGCGGACAGTAGCCCAAACCCCACTCGTGTGTCGGTGTGACGGAGAGAGCTCAACAATGAACTACGCCAAGTACACTTGAGGTAACAGAAGCGAACGTCCGTTTGGCAGCCGACAGCAACAATAAAGTTGTTCATGTCCTCCCTGCAGTACTTACATTGTTGTACTAAACACTTCCTCGCACACCGCTTTATGGTATTTTTTTATGGGTTGACACTGGGAAAATGGGCTAGTTATTCTCAGGTCTATTTTAAATTAACCATCGCTGTTGCTACTCGCTTTCAACTATATATATATATATATATATATATATATATATATATATATTCATTAGTTTTAATCGCGTACCTACTTATAATAACAGAACTATTTGTTTTATTATGTTGCCTATTGTAACTTGAAATTTGATGTGATTAATGACACCGAGCGACCTAATGTTAATAGAGTCAATGATATCAATTATAACGATAATTATGAGAGAACAATTGCGATTATGCCTCACAGCAATATTTGTTAATCTCTAATAAACTCCGCGTTCGAAAATAAAAGCACACTGAGTTCAAAGAGCTTGTTCCCAGGAATACAAAGAATAGTTGACATGACGTAAAACTACGTATGCCTCACCTTCTAAGTGGACGCACCCTCGCTCACGGCGCAATATCACGCGTTACAACGGCAATTACCGCGAAATGAAATACCGGGCGCATACCTCCGTGACGGTTGTGTCCGCCTGCTGATTCTCGACACTTTTATGTTAACATTTCATATACAGTTCGTACGCTGTATGAGAAGAGTATCTTCTTTGCTATAGTAGTATTGTACGTTTCTTAGATCATGTTAGATACGTGAATAACGTGATATTAAGTACCATTCTCGTTGTCATTTTTGCCTGCTTTCTTCATATGTTAATATAATTTCGTTGTTGGTCGCCGCCGCCATTAGAATTAACGCGAACTCGCTAATGTACAGCGATGCTCAAAGTGTAATCAATAAAATTTTGATTATTTTTCTATACTGCCGTGCAGATGCACTGGACCTCAAAGAAAACTGCAGGAATATGTCTGGTATTGTCAGTAACATAAGCTGTATTAATCCTTATTAATAACATAATTGGTTGGTACTTAAGTGATGAAGGGACTGCAGTATCAAGGACTTGGGGATAAGAACATTCGTCGGATTAGCTCATTTTTGCTATATTCGTAAACCACTAATTGCGCTACATTAGTACTTACATCTCAATATTTTGTACATACATTTAACTAACCGTATAAGTGTCTTCAGAACAATATAACGACACGACATTCTAAACGGCGAACAACGGACAATAAACTTGGAATAGCACAATTCTCAACAATTCAGCCGTTTCATGAAACCATTGGTAATTCCCGCGGAGTTAGCGATAAGGCGCCCGGCTCCCCGAGGCGCGCTGAAAACTCTCAAATTGTCCATCAAGAATCAGTGTCAGCCGACCCGGCTTTACGAGTCCTGGCCCCGTAAAACAACACGCGAACGACACTCAAGTTTAATACTGCTGGATTTTTGTTTACTCTCACGACCTCTTGATAACGTCTTTTGTGAGTTTTTGTGTGAATTTTCATACATATAGGTACATATATACCTCTGGTTTTGACATGCTGTTTTTTATATCGCAATTTGGAAAAATAATATATAATAAACCATAATACCACGTCTGATTTTCTCTAAAGGGGCAGGGGAATGTAGTATATTCCCCAGATTCACTACTTACGTTATATATACATACGTCCCACCATGGAATAGTTGTGAACCTATTGTATATCAATAAGTACGTTATGCAACCTATATAGTAAATATACCTACATACATATCTTCACGCCGGGTCCTTTGCGGGGTAGGCAGGATATAGTGAAAATGACATTAAATTTTAACCGTTGTTGCACTGTCCGTTGTTTAAAAAAACGTGTTACGTAATCGAAGTTAACTAATTTATGACGAGCGTTACTGGTACACACTACACCATATACTAATTAAATTATTTTTGGAAAAAAATTTAAGACGAGAACAAGCAGTATCATACCGTACACTCGGTATATTTAAGTACTGTAATGAACTAATTTGTAAGAAATATCGTAACTTAACAAGTAAATACAATTTATTCACCAACACTAAAGGAAAAATACACGTACATATAAAGCGAGGTTATTGGTTCAAAAACATCAAATATTCCAGAAAGATCCGTCACGGGAGACAACAGTCAACACGGCCCATGAGCCGCACCGTAACTACAAATAAAAGGGTAGCAAAGCGCGGAGATATATCGCTGTATCTCCACTTAGACCCAGCACTGAACGTATCATTGACGCTCGTTGGAATCCATTGGTAACAGCAATGAAATCACACCCCGTCTCCATACTGCATGAGAAAACACACTCACGCATTTTGCTTTCGCGTTTACTGCACCAGCGAGGACGCCGTGTGGTACCTCCTTTCCCTTAAGTGTTGGGTACACACGGGCGATTATTATGTACGTGTACGTTTTTGTAACCGTTAAAATTAAGTCGGTTACTAGCTTGTTACCAGCGTAAATTTGATTACTGTTACCAGCAACGTTACTTATTAATATGTGAACACTTATATTAGGAAGTATTGGAAATATATAAAAGAATTGTTCGTCATTTGTTAAAAGCTTTGTCAAATCATGTAAATTTTCCAAGAGATTTGTCATATCAAGTAATTTAGACGCATTTTATTGTATAAAACTTAAGCGTAGCAAGCAGGCAAATGGCAAGGAGTAGTCACCGAGGCTTATATATTATTGGAATATGCGAGTCATCAATGATTGCCGGCTTTGAAGGAGAGATCTTTTTGCACATTTGTCAAACAGCTTGCTTCTTGTACAACATGTAGAACCTAGTGTTTGTTTTGCTCATAGCGCCCATACAAGTGTGTAGAGAACACATTGTTGATGAAAAGCCATATTAGAACTAACACGGCGTTTAGTCGACTTTCCGTCCGTATATCGGCTACGTTCGGCGGCGTCGCTCGTGATAAAACACTCGTTTCCCCTGTAATCGACGCCTGAATTTTTACTCGCGATCCGTATCGCCCGAACGACGCGTTCACGGTCCAAATGCGCAGTTTCGGAGATCTTTCGATGTTATTGCGCGGTTCCTGGCTCTGAGCTCCGCAGATCCCCGAGAACGTTCTAGATCGTTATTGGAGGGTCATTGATTCTATCTATGTTTCCCTCGTAAAATTTTCTTTAGCCGCAAAATAGCTACTATATTAATTATATGTATCGAATTCATCGTTGACAACTTTGGAAATCATGTTCTAAATTGAAATTATTGCAAGCTCTATTATTGGAGCTCCTGACAATTGAAAAATTAGTAATGTTATTGCTTCTGCCATAGTTACCGTTTCAGCTTGAAACCTGTGATGGACCTGTATTAATCGTAGGTATGCTCAACATGGTCTAACATAGTCCTCGTATGTACACATCAATAGTCTACGAAAAAAAAAAAATCAAATGTGCCAGTGAAATGTTTAGACTGATGACCTTAACGGGGCAGGTAATAACGCCTAGATGAGGTCAGTGGAGAAACACATCGAGAAAGATCAATGTTCAGCAACGGCACCATAAAACCTGATGTGAAGACAATGAATAAATTACTTAATAGCAAAAAAAAACGTAACAATAAATCGGTCGTCGACATCCGCATTAAGGATACGTTAATCGCGGAAACTAACTGTACCTACTATACACTGAACCGTCCGTTTAAATCTCACCGCTCGTAATCAGCGCGTTAGAGACGAACTCGCAATTACGCGCTATGCAAATTTACGCGAGCGCCGACTCAATTTTACGCGGCAAAATCCCCGTAAAGCGCACCCCGCAGTCCAATAACAGGTTAGCCCGCGTAATTACAACGAAAACAAGCTTTGAATTAAACACAAGAAAAACAATTACCTCTTATAGGGCAATAACAATTCACCTCGGCGGTAAACGAGGGGTTACACCTCAAAAAAGGCACCCTTATACTCGTCAAAATAATTCATTTTAATTTTCTTTACGGGCTACTAAACCTTTATTTTACGAGGCTAGCGCCGAGATAACTCGAGGACTCCCTTAAAGGCTCTTACAGACCCTTTTACTGTCTGCCCTCCTACCCAGATATCTACGTTGCTCCCGCTAAATTTCGCCTCTGGTTTTCTCACTGACTTATGTACTTAACGTCTTCGGTATTATGCTTTATTTTTTTTTTATTTCTCTAGCGAATGTGAAAATACCTAAATATTTGATTTCGATTTAAATGACAATTTCTTTAAAACAAGTGAATTAATAGTTATTAAAGTTTAATCTATACTCTCCTTAATCCTCAACACTACGCTTATAATTTTTCTAATTGTAAAATT
>DWEE01003304.1:0-10623 GCA_018245755.1 Parelbella macleannani
ATTGCTATTTGTCTAACGAAATTGATTTCCTATTTTGTTAGACTAAATGGAATGGAATTATCGTTTCAATCAATTGAATGTCTTTTTTAATCCATGAGACTTATCAGGGGCTTATTGGAGGTATTTCCATGAATAGGGCAATTTTTTTTATTGGTGCTGTTATACGTAGTTATATACGTACCAATAAATGTACTATGAACAGTTATCTCAGGCGTCAGTGGTTTAGTTTAATTAGTTGCAGTTCTATTATATAATATTTTGGTTATATGCAATGCCAGGTCTCTTACAGGGTAAACAGACAGTACCGAGTGCCAGGGTAAAGAGACAGTATCCTATGAGTCCTGACGTGTTTACTCGATATTCTTCTTTCTATTTATAGAAGCAGGTCGATTTCGACTTTATCGAACTATTAAGTTACAAAGACGATTGACCCTTTAAAATTTAGAATGTAAGCATAAAATTTCTCTATTGTTCATCATAATGATATTTGAAAACAGTATGTATTTAATAATTAATTCATCGCATTCAGTTTTAATTACCTAAATCAATACTAATATTACTTCGCTCGTTCGCAATTGGTTAATGATAGTTTCGGTTTCCTATATTTCGGAACAAACGTACCATATAAAACGACAGTAACATTAAGTATAATGTTTCGTATAAATCTGATTATTTCCTGGAGTCCTGTGGGACTCTTCTCTACTCTACTCTACTCAACTCAACTCTACTCTACTCTACTATTGATAAAACAACCTTTTTACTACACAGTTGTGAAAAGATTTAATAGTAAAAAATTGTATTGAAAAAGGATACTAACTATCAAAAGTTTTATATCGAATGTTCACTATTTCATTTACATTAACTATAACCCCAGAATTACTATATCTACCAAAAATCAAATTCACTGTGATTTGTCCACTAAATCTATTGTTCTATAGTCTACATACTTTAATAAGTAAAGCTTAAAACAATCGAATTGTGTGAATTTTAACCGCTTTCGCTAATCGTTGAAGAGCAACGAGGGTCGACAAGATGTCCGCTTTTATGTCAAAATGTAAACAAACAAATACCACTAATATTCACGATAATCTAATCTCTACACGCGACGTACATTTGACCTCGGGAAATCAGTAATTTTCCATTAAAATAATCATATCTCATACTTACCTCTGCATACGTTGATAGGTAGGTAGCAACTGGATTATGTCAATATAGGTTACACTTAACTGTGTAGATAGTGGGTTTATTCTAGTTTTAATATTCATACGTAACTACATAGAACCACTGATGTGAATACTTCACTGTAGTTTACCAATTTCTTATAACACTTGCCACAGGCGTTCGCGAATATTGCTATTAAATATTGCTAAGGTAATCTCCAGTGTAGTCCAAAATTCAAATACATGTGTAGTTTATAAAACTATCAACTTCACATATGTACAATATCCCTGAACCTTAACATATGTATGTATCGGTACGCATAGAATGTTAGGTTATGTAGTTGGCAGCGCGAGGGTATTAATTAAAACACACAGTACGTGTCGACATACTGTTTAATTTGTATTGTGGTGTGTAATTTACTAACACATATATATAATTTGCTACATATTACTATGTACATATTACGTCGTTTATATTATTATAATTATAACAATGTTCATAAATGACAATAAACCATTAAGTAGAAGTACGATATGACATCTTTAATGTAAAAAAAAAATTCAGCCATTTTTTGATGCTGTTGCTGACTTGCTGTCGAAAATTCGAATTTCGAATTTCAATCAATCATGCGGTTCGATAGACTAGCGGAGTGAGATGTTAGATTCGTAAATTTATGGTTGTGATTTCACCATGTTCGGTTCGAAAATGGTTATGTTTTTTTTTAAATTACTTTTTAGATTTAATTACAAAAGGAATGTTGTTTGATGTATTCAGAAATTATTATAATTGTAATATTTGTTTTAACGTGTGACTTGAACACTAGAGTCCAAAACTTGATCATGGTGTGGCTGCAGTTGTAGATATCACAAAGTATCTTGTCGTATCTTCTTTCTCTGGATTTCACCTAAGACAATGCGTCGTACGTAAATGTTATATACCTATGACTTCAATATATGAATAGTGTAGTAGTACTCCTACCAAATAGAATCAATGATTCTATTTGGCTATTATAATTATTTATTTGCATGATTTTACATATCCTTGGGATAAGTGTATGCAACAACATCACTTCCGCACAACTTAATATTATGTAGCAAATGGTCAAAAAATATCAACAGATCATATGAAGTTGAAAAAAAAGAGTGTAAGTATGGAAAAAATATTTAAACAAAGTTAATTTTGAGAAAATGTGCAATACAATATACCTACATACTTGATATTTTTTGTAGGAAATTTATAACAGAAAATATATTATATTTATAACAGATCATGTCATTAAACTTGTGAATGCAGAATTTCTATATACAGTTTATACATAATATACAAAAAATGTTTAAATTGTTAAAAAATGTACCGGCCCACCTCACGTCTTCGCTGCGACCTCGCTATGATACGCGGAAACACATGAAGAAAGACCTCGGATAGGTCCGAAACTAGTCCGGCTACTCCGAAAAACATACGTCAGTAGATATATCGAACATAATTTATTCACTTAAATAATTTAAATATTTGGCTATTAAACTTTTATTAGCGAGATATTTAAATAAAAATAATCAAAGTGACTATAACAAAAAAAATTCACATTTCTATTACTAACAATATTTTATATGATCAACAATTACGATATATGTACAGAAAACTATCGACAAAATCTTTGATGAATTGAACATGACAGTCACAACGTTAACTATAGTTTTTTTTATCTATATGTAATATATATAATTACGTCTATTAAAATTGAATAAGCTCAGCAGCTAACACCTTAAATATTTAATTTCGTCAAAGTCAGTTTTTAATGTCCATAGCACTACACGTGCCTATTAAGAAAACTTTTCTCGTCGCGAATCCAATCCTGCCAGGGTTTTTTGTCGATTCAATATTATGGAATATTCACAGTGCTGGTCTAGTAACAGTACTAATAGAACATGATTCTCAACACATATGAAATGAACTTTTCTCCTCATATATTATGTTATATTATAAGTGGACACACATAGTTTTGTATATAGTTTGCTTACGTTCTAATGCTATGATTCTCAACACCAAATGAGATGACAATTACACCCTTTAAATATTTCCACTGACCGTGCCCTTTCGTGTATAAATAATTTTTCGTATATAAAAGCAACTCTGAATTTGTTTTTATACGAGAAAATGATTTTATTATTTCAGTTTGATCATAAATATAGTATCTAATTTTAATACTAAACAACAGCAACAGTATAACAGGATATATATTCTATACTTCAAAATAAGTGAAAACGCTCACGAATCGCCAGCCTTTTAACTGTCTTTGCCACATTACAAAAAGGCTGCATTACAGAAGCCACATCGATGAATATTTACGTCTTATTTACAAATACATATATGTATCTGATACAGGCTAATAGGGGAGTCAGAAGTTTCCTAAGCCAGCGTGCGTGGTTAATGGAAAGATAATGAAGAAGCACCTCAGGTCTCTGAGGAAAGGAATATTTTGCACTCGGTGCTCTTTACCTATATATATATGTGTATATAAAAGATCGAAAAATACTTAAAGCTTGCTTAAAACTTTAAAGTGTAGCTACCAAAAATGTTTTTGACAAATACTTTTATGAACATCATTATCAGTTAGCGTAATAGCGTGTTCTATTAAAAATCAAATGTTTTAATTTGCAGCTATGGTTTTGTTAGACCAATAACTAAGAGTTTACAAAATCAACCCCAACATACCCTAAAGCGTGGTTAGTTGTCCGTATATTATCCAAAAAAAATGTCCAAATATCTGCCTGCCATAAGTCCTACGAGCCAAGTAAACTATGCTGGATGCGGCCAAATATCAATATGTATATCTAATTAATTAATTATTATTACTACGTATATGTTTGTATATCTATAACTATATTATTTATACACACACATTCTCACACACACACACAGGCATACATATATATAGACAATATAATTAATCTGGTAACGTATTGGCGTTAATAAACGCATTCGCATCATGTTTACATGCATTTAAAATAATCAACAGTTAATATAAAATATAACAGCCCTACAATCAATCGCAAAATATACAATAGACGCAAAGCCAACTCGCCTAATATCATCTATGGCACTATAAAAACCATGGAATTAAATGCACCATCCAGCCCGTTCGGAAAAATACCTGTCACCTGTCAGTCTCAATTGCATAAGTAGTAAAATCGTTGGTGATTTCGTTGACGCTTCGTTTCAATACGTGTTCGGATTGTTTCCTTTCATGGCGACACTCATTCTTCTAATCGCTGGAGCCTGCGGTCTCGAGGGAGGTGGGTGTCGGAGGCGCGCCTGGCGGGGCGGCAGGCGCGAGTCCGTGCTGGCGCGCGCCCGGAACAAAAACTCATTTTCCGGCTGCATAAGACACGAGCTAGTGTCACTGCGAACCAGACTCGCTTCTCCTTCATCCAGTTCCACTTCTGTCCAGCGACGGCCTGTGATACGTTATTGAAATGTACAAATCGCAAAAAAAACTCCCGTTTTCGTAATTCACGTATGTCGCAAAGGACATGCGGTCCAATAGGTGTTAACATCAACTGAATACGCGTGGTATGATGTATCAACATTGTTAGGCTTTATTATGTTATAACAACTTCACATTATTAACGTTTGTTATGTCTTAATAGGTTAACATTGTTAAATTTTGTTATGTTATATTAGATTAACATTCTTACAATAACATGCTGTTCGCAGTGTTGACATGAAAACTATGGTAAACAAATTGTACCTGTTCATTAAATAATTCATATACCGTCACCTATATTTCTGTATGCGAACATAAATAAATCTTCCCTGCCCCATTAATTTGTGTGGAAGATTGATATTTGTGAAGGGCATTGCTAATAGCACTCGGCACAACACAACGTGTGCATGATTATTACGATAACGTCCGTTTCCGTGATATAATAAACTGATATAGTGTATCGATTGCTTACGTCACGCCATCATAGTCACCGCCTTCCGAAAATTGCAGCAATTATAATAACGTCTGTCATTCGTGATACAAGACTGAAGCGTATCGTAGTTTGTTCTTCTTTCCTTGTTGTTATGGCTGGTGTCCGTATAACTGATATCATGTACCTACATATTCAAATATTACCTACTGACATTTCGGCTTTCGTGGGCGAGCGTTGCGCGGTTACGTTGCTGTGACTTGGGATTATAGTACTGTTTAACTTTACTTTACTTTATAAAAAATTTTGTGATAACCTAACGTTAGTGAAGTGACATGTGAAAATAAAATGTGTAATGTGTCATCATCATAATCGGCCGATCTCAGTCCATTACTGGACATAGGCCTGTTTCAACTAAGTACTTACAACCAACAACGGGTTTAACCGCTCTAAAGCAGAACAACGTTGCTGTTCAATTTTGGATAGACATTTTGTCCAATTACATATGCTACTGTTATCACACAACATACAAACGTAGGTATTTTCTTCTGGAACCGTTATCCCTTGTGCCACCTGTAACTTGCTGCAACCCATAAATTTAATTTAATTTCTCAATATGTATTGCGAAATGCAATCTGCAAATCCCGAATCAAAATTCCTGCAAATTTTCGAACGTTATATAATGAAGTCAAGGTGTACCAATAAAGTGTTAACTGCGGTGCGATTTAAGTATTCTTGGGTTAGGGAACTTCGCTTTCGCGTTAAGCATAAGCAAGCGATGTAATTTTACGCAAGCAAGGTAAACATTACGGAAGCTTCACAATATATTATATTATATATAGTACCTATATATTTCGTTTTAATGCAGCATCCTGACATTAAGAACAATAACATTGTAGGACTCTCTGTACAAAAGCGATCCACACTATTTAGGCTTCCACTATCACTTTTCCACATATGTACATATAAGCAGATAAAGCCAGATGTATAATAAAAATTGTAGATAAGATATTCGTAGCTTTGAAGGCGTATGCAGGTGGAGCGGTACTGGTAAACACTAGCAAGAACTATATTATTGTGCACTTAAACAATACTTTGTAACGACTTATACCCACAGTTCAGGCATAATCGTAAGAGAGAAAACTATCAGGGGAGTAATAAGAACTGCACACAGTCGTAACTGTGTACGATGTACCACGCATTGAGTTATTAGTTGTAGCATTGGAAAAATAGATCCAAATTACACTGTCCCTATGACTTACAGTTTACATATAGGTATTCATATTCATAGGAAGGTTTATAATCAATGAAAATAGTGCGTACATAAGTTTGTAGCGACTACGGTACAGTCGGGCATGGCGTCGGAGGTGGCGCGAGCCAGCGGGCGGCATAGCGCGGCGGGGTGGACGTCGGGCTCGCCGCGGCCGCGGGACCATTTGCTGCCTACGCGCCAGAACCGTCGCGCGTCGCGGAACACTCCCCACACCTAGGTTAAGCATTTAGGCCCTATAATAGTCGATTATATTCTTGCTCCAGTCTTCGTCATTAGTCTGCATCAGTCCACTGATGGACTAATGTTTTTCCAAATGGTGGATATGTATGTTCATCGGCGTCCACGGGTGCTTAGGGCATTTAGCTGTGTTTGGGTAAGCTGCGCTTTACCGCGATCAGTCAATCACCATACAAAGAGAGATCGGCTTAGGCTCTTAAGATCTAACTTGGAGAGCTTTTGCATCTCCTGCTACTACCTAAATATGTTGACCTAGTTTTTTAAAATGTTCATACATCCATCCATTAAAAATTTGATGAATATAGGTAAATATATGAATACACAACACTCTTACACACATACACAACACTTAAGTACCTACTTCTGACGTTTTTCTCTGCCTCATTTTACTGTTTTTTTTTCAACCACATACATAGGAACAATCATTCGAAACGTACTCATAACACTTGTCTTCTTATGTCCAACTTTTCATATATTCTTAAAACCATAAACTCATAGAGAAAGGCCGGAGCTTTTAGCCCTCGTACCGGCGTTCGGGAGATGGCTTTATGAAAGTGATTTCGGCTGGTTTGCCTTGCTAATTAACCTGAATAGAGGTGGGGCTCCGTAGTCAACATCGTGTCAGTCAGTAATTATAGGCTTGTCTGCTTGTGGTCAAGTAATATTGTCCTACAAGCTAATCACCCATGATTTTGGAGACGGATTATATCACTTTCCGTAGTTTTACATAGTTGGTTTTAGAATTATGGATTACTTTATCAACAACTTATTGACAAATTCGAAGTTTGAAAAAAATATAGATACTAACAATAGATGTACGAAATTTAACATTTAAATAAATCTATCTATAACACCTCAAAGACGTAATTGATTTAATAAAGTAGTTGATATCGTTAGCTCAAATTCAAAACTTGTTACTTGGTAAAATTAAATATTGGTAAATTTAAAAAGGTATACATGATAACAAAAGCAAAATATATGTCAGACGTTTTGCGTACAATAATTACAGTCATGCCAAATGAGATATTAAATGTCGGAAAACCTTTTAGACAGTTACTCTGTGTGTTATTTTTAATTTGAACAGTTCGAACCTGATCGATGCTCTCCCTCACAGAGATTTCATGGAAACAGACGCAACCAATCTCCTTGCTGCGGCACTGGCCCTCCTCGGTGCTTACCATACGGTCTTCTACTTGATCTATTTTGTTGCCCACCATTACCACTGGTGTTTCAAGGATGCTGTCCTGCAAATGTCATTGCACACTATTTTAAATAACATTCAAATTGTTTACATCTCGTAGCACGTCTTATCCCGAAAAGCTTAGAATGGTTTTGGTTGAAATCGATGTGAACAACAATTGTTATATCTCACAGATTTTGAACTTGTCGGAACTATAGTTTGAAACTCGGTTTTCAACTTTGTTAACGGACTGTATCCAATAACTGTGTAGATATCTTGTGCACTCTTTAGTATTGTAGTTTGAATTCCATAATATTTTCTTCATGGTAAGAAATACACAATAATCAATGAAACTCGTATTCCCTATTTAATTCGTTTTGCTAATGAACATCTTTTTTTTCTTTTTATTTGTTATTTTGGTTACGTGATGAACATTATTATCATACAGACTCATGCAGGCGAAAAATGAACTTAACTCCATATCAGATTAACATTTAGTTTTTACTCTAATGAGACAAATGTATACATATAATTCCCTTAAAACTGTAGCGTAGTGAGTTATTTGGTAATAATTTATAGTATTTTTAATAACTCCGGATTTTGTTTTGTTCAACAAAACCAATTTTGTTCAAAGTCCGCATATAACTCTAAATAAGACAGCGTAGCTGCACTTATAACTTCAGCTTTTGCAATGTAATTACATATTTTCACGAGTGTATTAACGAGATTTTATTTCACCTTAGCGGACGCGGCCAGGCGGCGTCTCCTCTTGTTGTAGTTGATTAGAAATTTAAGACGGTGGCACTCGTCAAAGGAGCACTTGTCTGTCACTGAATACATCAACACGAACGCCTCCGCCCAACGGATATTGTTCTCCAAATTAGTGTACTCGCTTTCCTGAACAAAATTTCGATTTTATTTTTCGAGGAATACAGAAATAACACACAGAATTGGAATTACTCAAATATAGCAAATTAAATTGAAAGTTCAATAATTAAAAATTGTATTTAATTTTCATATCTTCTAAGTTTTCGATGTTGCTTGTTATGTAATAAAAATTTTGCTTATCGTACGTAAGTTATTTTTAAAAAAATTTAGTTTACGCAGATGTAAGGAAGAAACACTTTATTTACATACATATCCCATTTGTAATCAAATACAACCAAATCGGTAAAAAAACATAGCCCTTCTACCTGGGGATTTGGCAACATTGAGACAAAATCTGGATAAAAGTGGATTCAAAAAGTTCAGAACCAGGTGGAGTGGCGCCGATCAGAGGAGGTCTATGTCCAGGTCTATTGATTTAAATAGGCCGATGGTTGAATTAAATACGTCTCGATCCAATCGTTACTTACGCGAGGGTCTCCTGCAGAATCCAATATCTCAAAAAACACGGTCTCGTTATCTATCACAGTTTGATATCCGTAAACTTTTTCTAAATTAGGATCGTATTCGCCTATGAATCGCCGCGTAATGAACCTCACAACCAGTGCTGGAAATATACATACATAGGTAATGCGCTTTCAGATGTTTGAATCGCTTGTTGCTAAAGCTCTTAGAACAAGTGTTTGAAATGTAATGACAAAATTGTTCTGAAGGTAATCGGTCCTATAAAATCCACGTGAAAATGAATCAGTATTTGAAATAATCTAGAATTTTAAGTCTTGTGTACTTCGTACTTCACTGTTAGTGATGATAGAGAACACGTTAGAAATAATATAGCTGAGGCTAAGAAGCACAGATAACAAATGAAGCAGTTAATTAATATAACACATTCGTTAAAATATGGTTGCTCAGTTACAAAATGTGAATTAGGCACAGTTAATTTCTGGGTTAAAAGTCATAAAGGTTTCAAACTTCGAGCGTGTTTGCATTTTGACATTAACTATTTTGAACTAATTGTATTTATGTTGTATTGAGTAGAATAGATACAAAAAGTTCTTACCGGATTTTCCAACTCCCGACTGTCCCAATACCATGACCTTGAACGTCTTCGGCTTGGGGTATAGAACTAACTTGGCCAGGGGAGACTTGGGAGACGTGGCGACAGGGTGGCCGGTAGACATATACGTCGTCATTTTGCTTCTACTTACTATTATCAATTAAATGCACATCACACTGATGGGTTCAAACTTGGGAACCTTTTGAAATAATTCGTTGAATACCCTGCAATGGGCGGTATTTTCTGAGTGGATTGTCCTTGCCATAATCATTTTACAAATGAAGTTACCTAGCAGTTTTATAAAACTGATAATACTTTAGTAAATTCATACACGTACTTTATATAAATATGTATATGTACCTACATATTATATGCTCTCCGAGAAGCCATTTGTGACTCTAACGTCTATATGTATTTTGCACATACGGGTACATAATTTAACTATTTTTATTATCTGTTATGTCTTGTTATAAGATATATTTATTAGCTTTTCAGGAAATTATCTAAACTCGAAATTTCGTCGCTTCACCACATGCCATGTATTTTTCATCCAAATATTCAGGTGTCTTCGAGAAATATTACAGGTGACATAATGTCATTTAAATAAAAAAAAATATACAGCCATATATCTTGATAGGAGGGTTGTTAAAAATAATATAAATTTTATAATTTAATATTATAATCTCAGGCTTGCCTGATCCTACATTAGGTAGAGATTTCCTATGGAAAACAGACAGCTGATATGATTATATACAGGTATTATCTAAATAAGTACCTACATATACATTTATGTATAAGTTTAATTTTACATTCGTATTGACATATATATACATAGATATATACTATGGCCTTAACCCTCTCAATATGAGAGGAGACCCATATTCCAACAGTGGAATGACAAATGGGTCGATTATTA
>DWEE01003305.1:0-10622 GCA_018245755.1 Parelbella macleannani
GAACCATTTGTCGTGGTATCATTTCTTTCAATTTTGTAGTTAACCTTTTAGCGTTGTATTCTAGTCGACTTGTGTGTACAATCGTCGATAATTCTTCTATTAGCAGGCCATTTAGTAGTACATCCATCTGCAGTCATATTCATTTAAAAAAAAAACCTAGTTTTCATCAATTTCGTGTCAGCATTCCATCGACACGCTAATAAATGGCGGAAATTAGAATAACATTAATTAGTGTAATATTAAATAATAACATGGAACCAATAATCCATATCTTTACCAGGAAACAAGAAAATATCGAGGAACAAATTTGCTAATCGTATGCTTTATTTTAACTGCCAACACATATTTAAAACATTTCTGCCTGTTAATAGAGTTTATTAATGGGTAATGCGTTTCAGCTCTTCTTTTTCGTCCTATTGAAAAATAGTGTATGAAAATGTATCTTTTTAGGGATTCATAATTTTTTTACAATAAGTTTAACTTGTTCTGTAAAGAAGAATCAATTGTTAATAAAAATGGCCATAAAAATAACTTTTTCCGACTCTTACCGCTTTTGAATGCGGGAAAAAAATGCACACAACTGAGACTATTCAATCAAGTTTTCTTGAGAGGTAACCGTAATGTAAGCGAATGGACAAAGTATTTTAATTAAAAGTTCTAGTAACGTTTTCTTGTATTTAATAGGATTATGATAATTGCATCTACAGGCCGGTCTCTTGTTTCCAGCGCACCTTATTATATCCTATGCTGCACTAAATTGAACTACTGGGTATGTGAGGCCACAATAACAGGAATTGTACATATTTCCTTATTATCAGCTTTCGTACTTTCAAATAAGCTTTTCTTTATTATCAGTTTCTGTAGTTCGAAATTAAATCCGGTCTACTTAAATTTCTGAAACCATTACTTACTCTCACTAAAGAACTGGGATGAAAACCGTGATCTTGATAATCAAAACTGGCGAAGCCTGAAGTTAAACTCTTCAATGTGTCATGAAAATCGATTACTACCTCTGACAGTGGTAGTATGAATTGTAGCATAGTCATCTTGCCGTCGACTGCGCTAGACGGTAGAGGGGTCCCTCGTCTGTCTATACACAAAGTGGTTACCGCCCCGATATACTCTACTGGAGTTATTATAGTACCTTAAAAAGATTAAGATTCCGTGAGGTTTATGTACTTCACAGCTGATAGAAAGTTCGATTGCAATTAAAGTTCGGAAAGTAACCGACCTGAGAATTGAACCCTAAACCTCCCGATCGCACGCCTCGCTTCCAACCATTCGACCGACGAGGCATTAAAAAGGCGGAAAGCAAATTTAGAAATTACCTATAACAAACGGCTCATAGTATTCTTCTATATTGCTTGGCTCAGGCAGTTGTAAAGGGCTAGTTATTAAAGCTTCCTTCCCGCCAAACTTCTTTATACTCTTGGCTCCTGTTACTCTGGAAAATGGTACATATATTAGTGAATGTAAAGGTGATCGATTCATTAAATCTTAAAGTTAAATTGTAAAGCTTTTGTAACTAAATTAGTTATTGATATATATAAGTGAAGCCACAAGAAACTGAAAATGTAAACTACTGTAATGTAAAAACTTTAATACTGTTTATATTATACTGTAGCTGATACCTGTAACTTCGTATACGTTGCGATATTATCAATATTGTATGTACCGAAAAAGGAATAATAAATAGTAATACAAAAATTGAGGCAAAAATATACTTTGCTAATCTCAAAAAGTCTTTAAAAATAATGGTTTAATAAAGCATTAATAACTGTACATTAAATGAAGATATCCTAATATTTTTTAACAACTATTTTTATAACAACCAACTGTCTAAGAGTTAAATGTAAAAAGTCTCACTGAAATCTATTTAGTACTTTTTGTGTCATGCACACACAACAGTATATTACATTTGCAATGAAAATATCACACACAACATACTTAATTCTATAAGGTACAGATGGTGCTGTAAGTATTGCTTCTGCTTTGTATTCCTGCAACAGTCTTTGCGTGAACACATCCAGATGAAGGAGCCCCAAAAAACCCACGCGCCATCCTTGACCCAAAGCAGGGCTAGAAATATTATGAAAAAATATATAAAATGTTTATCAGACAGATTATACATGTAAAACTATATTTAATACACAAACGCATTTGATGTATCAAATCAAATATCATGCAATTCATAAATCAAATATATCAAATAAATGTCAAATGTGGACAAAAATTTGGACACCCAAATATAAAATGTTTTTACTTTACTTTGCCAATCATATTAATCATAATATTTATGGTAACAACATTACTGTGTACATCCATGTTAGTTATATTTTATTACCATTATTTTCAGTTAAAATTACTTTATATAGAACGCAGATATACACAAACTTGGATAAAATGAAATTGAGTGACTCATTAAAAACTTTTTATCATAATAAAATTGTATTTCATTATTTACTATTTAAGTGAAGAGTTACCTAGAGTCTATATTCACACTAACGGCAGAATCATTTAAAGCTAACTTCTTGATAGCATCACTCAGTTGTAGGTGCTGTGATTGGTCTGCAGGAAAGATACCAGCGTACACCATATGGTTCACTGCTGGTACTGATACTATTTGTGTATTAGCAGGTGTGTCTATTGAGAGGAGCTGGTCACCTACACTCCCGCCACCCTTTGGCCCACAACCTGAAAAGTTCTGAGGTAATTATTTTTTATTACACCTAGAGAATATAATAAATTAAATTCACCATACCTATCATAACAACTTGTCCAGCAAATGCTTTGTTGATAGGCTCCTCCTGTGGTCGCAACATTGCCAAAAACTTAATGATATTATGTTTGGAATCCGATTTCCATTTCACTGTCTGGCCAACCTGCACTACTCCTGAGTGTATATACATCAAACATAATATTCCTCTGAACTTATCATGCCAAGTGTCAATAACATGTGCTTTAAAGCGATCTTTTGCATCTACCGAAGGTGGGGGAATTCTGGTTATCACTGTTTGTAACAACTCCTCGACACCCCATCCTTTTTTGGCAGATATACTCATGACTGTATCAGGATCGATATTAAAAAGTGATTTTAGCTGATTTTTCACATTGTCCGGATCTGCCCGTGGTAAGTCGACTTTGTTTAGAGTTGGTATTATTGTCAAATTGTTTTTCTTGGCTAAAGAGTGCACAGCCACAGTTTGAGCTTGGACACCTTCATTAGCATCTACTAAGAGAATGACTCCTTGACAAGCTGTCACACTTCTTACAACCTGTAAATATTCAATCAATAAAAACTTCCTTAAAATGCAAATATTTTTTTCTTTTCTTAGATACCTATTACATAAATCATTGAAATTATTAAAGGTGACAAGTTTTTGTAAAAAGGGGAAAGCTCTTCTGTTACTTTATTATGTTGTGTAAGATGAGTCAAAGATTTAATTACTTTTATCACAAGTATAATTGTTTCTCCCCTTTACTAGAACAGACAACATATTTGGCTGCAACATGGTGATATGAATGATTTATTATCAGGCATTAACAATATTTGATGCCATAATAAGAATACCAATGACAATAAATGAAGTTCAGCACTAAATATACTTTCCAATTATTAAACATTTATTTTTATTACTAATAGTGATATCAACACATAACTGAAGACTGTCTGTATCCACCTTCATTTGATATAATGTTCATTAACATATATCAGAATGTATCAGTCATTTGGGACGGTTCAGAAAGTTTGAAATAATAATAATTGTTTGGCTATTGTAATAATTATATATCATAGAATAGTCTAGAAATTATATAACTATATGACAGTCATAGAATAATAACGATTTTAAACTTTTTGAATTGTTTTGTGAAAGAGTGAATTTGATATATGCTTCACAGATTGCTTACCTCATTAGAGAAGTCCACATGCCCTGGTGTATCTATAAGATTTAGTAAATAACCCTCATTGTTGTAAGTGTAATTTAATGATGCTGTAACTGCTTTTACTGTAATTCCTCTTTCCCTTTCCACCTAGAATTAAAAATTATTGTTTAAATTCGATTCTATATTAAAATACAAAAAATTCAAATTCAAATGTCATTTATTCAAAATTGGTTCAATAGAACACTTTTTTCACGTCAAAATGAAACTACCATTAATGTACATGTATAAGATATTCACTCTTTTAATGCAAAAATTACAGCCATTTCACTGTTTTAATATGTGACATGTTAGCATAAGTAAAATTTCGATAACTCACTTGCAAATTATCCAATACTTGTTTATTTTCGCTTCCAGGTTTTATTACTCCTGTTATTTCGAGTAATCTATCCGCTAAAGTACTTTTTCCATGATCGACGTGTGCAACGATACTAAAGTTTCTGATCCTTTTAACATCTATAACTTTATTTTCTGATTCGGAACTGTACGAACGCCTTCGAAACCTAAATAAACTAAGAAATGGTTTATTTAATTCCAGCTTAAATAAATTGGATATATCAGTATCATATTTTTTTATTTACCTTTTACAGGATTTCACATCCCCCCAGTATGAGTATTTGAGCCTGCTTAAAATTCTGACCATTTTCTTTCTTTTTTAATGCCATTTATTATTAACATCCATAAGTTAGAGTTCAAGATTAAATTCGCCTCGCTTGTCAAAATGTCAAAATCAGCTGACACAATACATAACCTCAATCAAACTGTGAAACTACAATAGAGTCAACTGAGGTCAATCACTCAGGGGTGGAGTGAAACTTTTTAGACTGCAATTGTTTCGGAATCCTAACTTTTGGTTATACCAGTACATGTTTGTATCAGAATGAAAGGCCTTTGCATCAATGTTTTTTGAAAATTAAAATAAAATATCAAATCTTTATCACACCTTATATTAAGATGCTCTTTTGTGAAATTATTAATGTGTACTACAATCTTTGTATTTTAAAAATATACTATAAATTTAAATATAAGCCTATAATTTTTAAAGTGTGTTCGAAAGCTATTTAGGTATGTATATTTATAAAGTATCTGGCCTGGTGACCATTAGTATGGTTAGGACAGCTTGTGTCTTGTTTGAAATTATAGCTTGGCAAGAAAGTCCTGAATTTAATAGGGGCGCCACTATCGTGTATATTGCAATTATATATAGTACGACAAGAACGGTTTTCATACTTTGTTTATTTTCAACTTTTAATTAATGTGCACATTGAATGGTTTTATGAGATGCTATCATTATTTATCGCGGATGATCTCTATAGACTTCTGATTATTATTAGTTTCTTCCCGCGAATTAATTCCCGTGAACCTGAATAATATCATGCAAAATTAATAAGTTCTAGTATATATAGTATGGTATAGGCAATAAGTATTAACAAAAAGTATTAAAATTATAAGAACTGTTCTAATGCAAATCTTTGAAATGACACAACTTGTACTGACGTGACGTAACAGTAGGAGTGCTGCCAACAGTGAAAAATTTTAGTTCCAATTCAAGACTTTTTGCCAAGCTACATATTATCGTTGATAAGTTACACCTAGTAGAACAACGTATATTTATGTATTTAGCTATTCTTAAAAAAGGACTTTATTTGTACACTTAATCATAATTAAATATACAATAGATTAACTTCAGAAATATAATAATTCACTTTTGAGGAATATGGAGGAGGCATATGAGGAATAAGAGCAATATTGAGGAATGTGGAGGATTTATATTAGGTGGTTTATTTAATCCTGCATTTTTTTTCTTTTTTATGTGTGGCTATATTCATCATACGTTGTCAGTTCAGCCACGTCATTTTTGCTCGAATGAGGAGGTTGTTGAGTGTTGGTTTACGCGGCGTCTAACATAAGCTTCGTTGTCTATCTGTTAATCATGAATATATTCCGTTTGCTCGCTGATTTATCCCACCTTCTAGCAATAATAATCTTGTTACTGAAAATCTGGAAAACCAGATCATGTGCAGGTAAATTGATTCGTACCGGCATGTTTGTGTGACTACTGTCTTATTATGTTTCATGGGATTAAACTATTCGTGAATTCTTTCTAGGAATATCGGGCAAATCTCAGATACTGTTTGCGATTGTGTACACTACGCGCTACTTGGACCTGCTGACGACATTCGTTTCTGTATACAACACTGTGATGAAGGTTTTCTTCATCGCGGCTTCATTCGCCACAGTGTATTTGATGTACGTCAAATTCAAAGCCACCTACGACCACAACCACGACACTTTCAGGATCGAGTTCCTGCTTATTCCATCTGTGATCTTAGCGTTATTGATCAACCGCGAATTCACAGTACTAGAGGTCAGTATCAGTTGTATAATTTATTTTTGTGAAACTTTGGTTACACTCTGATAATTTTATGTTTAGAAAAATGTATGTCACCTGCATGTATAGTTAATTGATAAACAAATCGATGCAATGTATTTGCAGGTGCTGTGGACATTTTCAATCTACTTGGAGTCTGTTGCAATTCTGCCACAACTGTTTTTGGTTTCAAAAACAGGAGAAGCTGAAAGCATTACATCCCATTACTTGTTTGCATTGGGATCATACAGAGCATTGTATTTGTTTAACTGGGTTAGTATATATTATATCAGAACCAAGTACAGAAATATGATCAAAAATAGTGACTTTTGTACAATGTTATTAACAAGGCTACTAAAGTCCTCCAAGGCTACTAAGGTCCCGGTTATAAAACGTAACAAATTAGTGTAGTAAAATGTAAAGGAAAAAACAATGGACTGTAATAATGGTTAATTATATACTCATGAATGTAGCATTGGCAGTATTATTTTAGTGGGGGAATGCAAGCCTATTTTATAAATAAAAAAGGAACAATAAAAGCTCTGTTATGTTATGCACATAATAAAAAAAATATGTTAATTATATAGACAAATTTTTTAAGTAAAGTAAATTTTATTATCACCATTTTAATCAAATGTTCCTCATAACACTACATTGTACAGTCATTAATATTTAATGGCATATCAATTATTTATTGCGACAGGTTTACAGATATTATCTATAGAATTGTGTTGTGCATAAATGGAAGATATTTGTAACAAATATTATGTTTGTGTTTCAACATTGCATAATGAACTATACTATTCCTATCAAATTTTTTCCTAATTATAGGTATGACTTGATTACATTTACACTTATAATTTACTAAACTTTAACAATTGTACTATAATAGTGGAAGTGTATGTATCTATTTAAGTGGTTTCCAGTGGTTGACTGAGCTCATCAAGGCTCAGGCCGTCAAAGTGAAAAAAGACCTCTGTCTAAGAAATTGATTTACACTTATAACCTTTTTATTCAGTTACAATATGTATTTGTAAGTGTGGATGTTTACTTACAAGTAATTCAAATGTTGCCAGTAAAATTTGACTTACATAAACATACATACAAATTATGCATGTGGTTGAGAAAAAAGCATAGGAATGAGCAAACACTAATTACCATTAATACAGCTCTTGCATTCCACTAATGTGCACCTGGGACTTGACCCAGAAGGACCAGAAGTTAAAATCCATACTTTGCCATTTTGGTCAAGTGTGTGTTGGCAGACATCACATGTCTTGAGGACATTATGGGAAACACTGAAGTATGTTGGTTCCTATCAATTATTCCTTCGTTATCTTTACATTAAGTGATATTGGATGTTAGGAAACAATTTTGAGATTAAAAAGGCGCAGATTATGATTTGACTCCAGTACTTCCAAAGTAGGCTGAATTCTAAACTTTTCACTATTTATATTGGGATGTACTACTAGAATCATCTTCAGGTTCTCATGACATGTCAGAAACTGAGGGTTTTTTTCTGGAAGATATATACATATATTTTGTATATATGTATTACACACAAAAGGATTAATTGCAAGAATTTACCTGGCATATAGCCCATGTGAAAAAGTCTTCAAGTTTTCTCAAGAGATAATGTAAGATAATAAGATAAACACAAAGTCCCATAGGAAGGCAAAGCTTATTCTGCAAGTGGGAAGTAATTATTTGACATAATGCTTGTTATAACGTTTACAATGTGTAAAAAGGGAAAGAGAATACATCAAGGTTTTCTTTATTATGACACTAAATAAATTTATTATTTGAAGTAGTGATAATATATAATGCAATATAAAATATTATAATGTGTATTTTTAATTTACAGTTCACTCATACTATTTTCATCAATTAGTCATGATTATTATAAGTAGCCAACATATTGTGTAATTAAAACTCACATTAACCTTGAATAAACATATGCTGTAATGTTCCTTTTCAGATATACCGATACTTAGTGGAGGATCACTATGAACTGATTGCTATAGCAGCTGGTATTGTGCAGACTGTGCTGTACTGTGACTTTTTCTACCTCTATGTCACTAAAGGTAATTTTTTATATTATTATAAATATACAAAGATTTGATATGAAAGAGCTGGCATCGTACAGACCCTTAAGGAATGAACCCATTAGGGACATTTAATATAGAGTAGTTTTGTAGAAAATGTCTTTAATGAACCTGTTTAGTTTAACATGGTATTCATTGGTTTTGCTTTGGTTAATTTTGATTCGTATGAATTTCTTTTGGTAACACTATTTGCTTGATTATTATTTTTGGGGGACTGATATTACACACGTTTCTAATACCTTTATTAATGTTAAAATGATGTTACATGTAAAAACTATGACCAAATTTATACTATGTATACATAAACGAAACAAGTATTTATTTATCAAATACATGAGTCTCCCAATATAGATAATAACTGATAACATTTTGCTAAATAATGAATATGACATGACTAAAAGTAATATGGGTTAACAAAGATTGATATTGCTTAACAAAGATTAACATGAGTTAACAAAGATTAATATGGGTAAACAAATACATACAAAAACAATTTTAATCCATAAAAGGTTTGTCAGTGTTTTTTTGAGATTGAATCTTTTGGTTGCACTGTAGTGCTCACTTAACAGAGAGTGACTTACATTTGTAGGGCATGCTGTCCTAAGCAAAAGTAAAAATTGATAAAAATAACCAATTCATAAGTAACAGCTTTTTGTGTGTTTTGTGCATAGATTGAAGAAAAATAGATAAGTGAAGTTTTGAATTATATGATTTTTTCAGTTCTAAAGGGAAAGAAGTTGCAGTTGCCTGCTTAGTACCATCCGTGTTTGTGTGCAGAAGAACCACTGACAGTAATGCCTGTTACATTATTTTTGAACAGTCAATAATTAGATTTAACTGCTGCAATTTTAACATTTAAAGAATGGAATCGAATATAATGGCTAGTTTTGGGCACATAGCATAAATTGTGACAAATGTTAATAAACTGTACAATATTTGAATAACTATTCAACGAAATTGATACAGATTTTACTGATCACTCATCAATATATAAAAATGTTGGTGTTTTTGGTGCACCTACTTTACCGGGCTCTGGAAAATTTTCTGTTGCTGCGACTTTCGGCTACAAACTGAGAATATGAGGTGTATTTGGTGACAAATGCCAGTAGAAAAAGTTAGCTATGTTACCTCGCAAGCGATTGTTCCTTCCGTATCACACGCAATCTGTTCAAAAAATATTGCAAATGCCATAAGCACAACTTAAATCCGTTACGAAAAAAGCAATTACATGTACGTCGCCAAAACGTGTACATGAAATTTCACTGTGATGGGATACAAATTTGCCCGATAATGTAAGTAGCACCATAAAGGAAACCAAGTAAGAAAATGTAATTTCTCCAGAATTTACGTATAAATCATTTTTTTTTATTAAATACCGCTATTATTAGATAAATTGTTTTAAAATTTTTTTAAACAACTTAATTATATGATCGATATTTAAATCCATTTTTGATAACATTGTTTAATGAAGATATGCCTAAGATTCATTGCATTAGTTCGTGCATCTGGGCCTATATCAAAATATAATAAAAATCAATTTGTGACGAATATCACTTAGATACTTTCTACCGTTAAACGTCTTTATTTTATTTTGATATATAGAATTGACCTGTTAAGTATGTCGTAAATATTATGTATATATTAAATTGTACTTTACCAGACAATTGAATAATCCTTTTATTCCTTATATAGAGTGAAATATTGCATGTCTGTGTATTATTTCTGTCTGTTACTTGTGAACTTAAACCAAAACATAGTATTAAAATGTTCTTTTATTGCATAATTTAAAGTCAGCATTAGCTGGTAGGCCTTATAAATATTCTGTGAAGTGTGTTTTAGGTTGATTAGCTTGAAGAGAATGAGTGGTAGTGTTGTAATATTGAAAACCAACATAAATAAAATAATGGTGATGACAGCAAGGCCTCTGTAGGCTGTATGTTATGAACTATTTCTAATGTTAACATCTACGAGATGTTAATATGCAATTTTGGGCAATAATAATAATTCGAGAATTTACAAAGGAAATAATGGTGAACTGAATCTGAATTTGCGTTCCAATTATTACTAAATATGTAGATCAAACATTGTTTTTTTTTACATATAGTGTAGTAAGATGATAGTGTAATTTTGCTATAAGGATTGGTAAATAAATTAAATTTAAAAGTGAACTATTGTTTTATTTATGATTTTAAGTAGTTATATAT
>DWEE01003306.1:0-10622 GCA_018245755.1 Parelbella macleannani
AGTGACGATATACGCAAAGTGGCTGGCAGTGGTTGGATGCGAAGAACTGAAGATCGAGCTCAGTGGCGTGCCATTAGTGAGGTCTATGTCCAGTAGTGGACGGGAGTAGGCTGATAATTAATGATGATAATGATGATTTAATAGGTACATATAAATGAAAATTAGGTATTACTCATTCAAGTATATTACAATTTGAAGGGATGGCTTATCAATGTTTCCCAATATGTATCTAACTTAGAATTATACTTTTTGATCAAACATCAATTCGCCCTTAGGAACAATTCGTTCCTACAAAAAACCGTTATTTTTATCACATTTGTGTATAAGCATTTTTGCTATATAACAATGATTACAAGTGGGTAATGTTTGTGTTTACGCGTTGAAAAAACCCATAACTTTGATCAATTTGAAAATTGTATCGGGGAACTGTTATTGCATTAATCTTGCACCCATATTTCTTGTATTAATAAAGTAGAAATATAATTTAGAATTGTGTTTCATAAAATGCCTTTGAATTATCCATTACTAGTTATTAGTAATGACGAAAATCGATCGATGTAACGAAAATAATGGTTTCGAATATTTTAGTATTAAATGTCTCCAATGCGGCCTTACTGCAAACGGCGGGAGCTCATGATTATGGACCTCGTACAGGTCCGAAACTAATCGGGCCATCCCGAAAAACGTATGTGAGCTAGGCCGATAAATATATAATCAGCTGTCGAATATATTTGAAGTGATTTTTTCGTTAAGTGGGACGCAGGAAAATAACATAAACCACATTATTTAATCTCAATTCTCACTACAGTAGAGTCGAATCGTATTTTTCTGAACGGTCTTCTAAAAAAAAAATTTCGTACAAACCAATTTCAAAGAAATTGAAATTATAACAAAAAATACAATAAAAACTAAAATACAGTTACGTAAATTTTTTCATGGTAAGATCGATTTCGAATATTGTACACTTTCGACAGTATGATTTTTATCTAATTTATTCCATCACCACGCGCCATATTTCAATAGTGAACATATAAGTATGTACCTACTTTTAGAAAATGTTTGTATACAGTTTACAAACTTTACAGGCCAGCACTTAGGTTTCCTATTGGTTTCCTCGCGAGCAAATTTACATGTAAATTTAAAAAGATATGTAGATATTTGCTGTCGTACTCGAATGTGTGACAACTGGCGTGTGTCAACTGTCAATTGATTGACAATATTTAAACTTTTTAATGTAACTTAGTCAATTTTTATTAGAAAACAAATAATTTCCTTACAGTTACTTAGCTCAGGTTCATTATTGGTAATTAAAAAAGTATAAAATTCAATTGACTGTGAACTCCAATTAATACATTGTTTTTCTGCTATTAACTTCCAATACTTTGTGGTGGCAGATCTGGTCACAATAATATTACTTATTAATTAATGAGCCATATAGATCTCATTTTGGTATTCAAATCAGGTATGTAGTGGGTTTATTGTTAGGAATAAGAAAATATTTTTTGTTGGAAACTTCGTTTGACATCACGGTAGGCGCAATAGTAACCTCACAGAAGTGCCTGTGGCCGACAAGGCGAATCTTACTTTGACGTCTTTATCAGCTAGGCAGCAATATCAGTGTTAAATATCTTTTTAAAAGATTGTTATTATAATCAGATTGTAAGTATTTGGTTTGTTCCAGAATGTCTTCAGATATATTGACATGCCTCGAGTTGGATAAGGAGATAACATCAAGCAAAGTCATTATTTCTAAGGAGATCAATGGATGTGACAGCTCGTTCATAACAAGTTGTGTGCTCGGACATTGTGTAAAAAATAAAAGGGCTGTATTTGTCATACTTACACATAACTCTTTTATGCACTATCAAAATATTGGATTAAAAATGAATTATAACTTACAAAAATCTGTTGATATGGGGCTAGTTCAGTTTTATAATGCTGCTGATGAACTAGTACAGACATTGTTGGGTAATGAGGAACTCTCGACACAGGACTTTTTATGTACAATAGATAAGAAAATCAGGTCTTTGTATCAACAGTATGGTGTGGTTAATGTTATATTCGATGGTGTTTCTCATTTGTTTGATTTGCAATTTACACTGAAAGATGTCAATAGCATCTGTAAAATGATTATTGATGTTATAAGACCATTTAATAACTCATTTTTCCTGTGTCATTGTAACATAGCAAGTGATAATGATATTACAAATGTGTTAGCAAATCTTCTGTCCCATATATCTGACACAGTAATAGAAGTGGAAAATCTTTCATCGGGATGGAGTGCAGAAGTTTCGGGACATATTACTGTAAAGCATCCAAGTCAAAAGTTTGGTCAACATATGTTTGCTTTAGAACAGAAGTCACATCAATATCTATTTAAGCTCTTTGATAGAGGTGTAAAATTATTTGCCCCAGGTACAGTATAGATTTGTAAAGAATGTTTATTATTTAATAGAGAAAAATATGTTTTATGTTATTAATAGACATCAATTTTTGTTAGGACCTGTGTTTAATCTATCATTTGTATGAACTAGAAATATAATTGAAATATATAAAAATGGAACTTTTTTGTTTTAATCCTAATATGTGGGATATCTGTGTAAATCTAAATCTTTTAATCTATTTATTTCTCTGTATATTTTTTATTATTTAGGCAACCACACAAATAAAATAAGGGTTCCAATTACTTCTACGTACAATCTTTTATAAATAGATGTTTACCAAGCCGTTTCGGTGATGTCTGGTTTTGGGTTTTGTTACAGTATTTCCTGCCTTAGGAAATAATCGTTCTGAGAGTACTGACGTCGCCGGAATGGATAATTATTCTTGAGCTATTAATATAATTATTATTTTATAACTATAGTTTTGGGAAAACAGCTTTCATATCTTTCCATTGTTTCAAAAGATATACGTAAAGTGGTGAAACCTCTGAATACAAGTAATGGCTTATTTCATTTCAGACTGTAATTAAGAGCAATTGTTGACGTTTTGTTTCATTTAAAAAAAATCGGAAACATACTCGATACGATACTTGTTATAAATTACTCAATGTGAGAAATTGTCGAATATAATAAAGTATCCAGTACAAAAGTATCGCTATCGAAAGGCAAAGTACTCGAAACTACAAAGTATGGATACTTTCTTAAAAACAATATGCCAAAACCCAATCATAGCGCCACCTACTGATTCAAGTGAGAATGCTAATTATCCAGGGATTAAACGACGCACAAAAATTCATCAAAATTGGTCCATCCTTTTAGGAGAATTAGTGAGATGTATACCTACTCGTACAGAAAAGTAATTTTAAAAAGATACGATTGCTTTCCCTTTGTCTTTGAAATGTGGATGTTCAGATGAGTTTAATAAAGAAAGGTTTTGATAAATCCGTACCCACTGCCATCTGACCGCAAATTAAGCTCGAAGAGAGCCCGTTTATAGTAACCATTCGGCTGAAAAACACCATTGTTGTATACATATTATTACAATTATTCTTATATAGGTTCTTCAACAAAATTTGGTTTTAAGTACGATCTCCCATTCTGTTCTAGTAGTGCAATAATACTAATTGTACATCGAAATTGTCATATCACTGAATTGTGGAGGGAATCGTGCTGATAGCGGGAAACTAATGTAAGTATATACGAGTATACCTGGTTCCTATAGTTGACCGCAAGATTCAGAGTTAATCAGATTCCAAATAGTTTCCTACGGGAAAATAATCTGACAATGCAATAGTAGTATTTGCAAAAAAACATTTTTAACATAATATGGCCGCAATATGACGCAATATTAAAATATCACACATTTAAACGCTTATGAACGGTACAATTTTCATACAATGAAATTGCTTCTGCACCATTTTAAAGTACTCAAAGTATGGTATTATTTATGGACATTGGATATTGATTCTACATTATTTTGCGTTTTCCCTTGAGGTGCGTCAATAAGAAGCGACCACTTTAATGGTTGAGTAGATTAGCGTGCATAAAAAATTGAGTAGAGTTCCACAACTCAATATATTTTGAAACGCCAATGGTTTAGTATTGATATATTTCAAGTCAATTTAACCGGGAATAGAACACATTCAGCTTTATTTATATTTCTCCAGACGTAACATCGCGTATGTAATGCTTGAAGAGCTAGACAGGGTAGAGTAGTATACTCCTACGGTTCACCAGTTATTATTCATTGAGTACAAATACAGACTTCGGTCGACTACTAGAAACTTTAACCAGAAAGAAATTTTAAAAGTCCAATAGTACCTGACCCGGAGATTAAACCTAGTAGCTTTTAGTCAGCAGTCGCGCTTGTAAGTATATGGAGAGCTATATAATATGTAGACATACATATGTTTGATAGGTTTCTAAAAGAAAAGTAACTAGGTACAATTCAAGATTTTTCTATCTTAAAATTTATAGTAGTGGCTCGGAGTCTGGTTTGCGCCCGGTGCATGGCAATAGGCTGAACACTTATTCCATGGCGTGATTTAAACGTAGCTGGGGAAACGTCGCTTTGTACTACATTCCTCTACCTACCTATTCGTGAATTACAGGCGTGATGTTACGATTGTGTTTTGTTACGTACAATGCAATTTTATTATTTTAAATTTATAATCCCAAATCCAGTAAAACTATTTTAGTTCGCATATTATTCATTGAAGCAGTACCTTATAAGATAAGGAAATAAAAAGAGAATAATACTTCTAATGCTCTTGTGCCAGCTTATCATTTATAATTAAATTATTTAAATCCCCTGCTTTTCACCTCGCCAAGGCATTAACTCCTACATAAAAAAATAATTGTACGTACACGAAGTGACAGTGTATGAGAAATTTATTTGTGGTGATTAGTTGTTACCCCAGCGACCGCCTAAAGCGAAGGCTATATTTTGACCAGAGCTCAGTCCATGTGGAGGCACAGGGGTGAAGACCGCGTACCAACAAATTATCATGATAAACATTCCTTTAATGCACCACTTGCGTTCCGTAGTGATGAATATTAAATTACCTTGATTGATTGTTTCCGGTTTAGTGTAAAAGCTGAAACAGGGCCGTGAAAAGTTTATCGCTATCGTTGCCGTACGGTTCAAAGTCGCCATGACTCAAAGTAATTCATCCACGAGTGATAAGCTCCACGGTAGTGGCCGCACCATTAGCGAGGAGAAGCTTATGGTAATGAAAATGTTCTATTCCTTTTTTTTTATGTACAATAAATGAGGTGTTCGCAGTGGAACGTAGGTATTAGGATTTTAACAGCTTTAACTTGAATCGTTAATAAATAACGTATTGAATCTACTTTAAATAATTTCTTAATACTTTTAATGTCTGATGCGAAAATCTGTAAATTATTGTTGTGATGTGAGTATTAATGATGACATTTGTTTAATGGTGATGCTGCATAGGAGCCAGATCTAATGATAAGAAATCTTACTGAAGAAGTTTCCGTTGCGACACAATACTATGAATTGATTCATGTGCTTGTATAATAAACTGATATTCAAAATAGTATTGCATGTTTAAGAAAGAAGAGCAATTTTCAGAATAAAAATAGTAATTGAAAACAAAGCTGTGATAGAAAGACAGAGATTATTTTTGATTCAGATATTATCAGCATGCCGTTTCATTTTTATTATATTTTTATTTTGGTTGTAATCGTAAAATCCCTAAACTGTTTCCAGTTTTGAAAACAATTACAAGGTTGTTAACACATAAGAACGACAACAACATTAGGTCCATACGAATGGGGTAGGTCCAGATGTGACAATATAATAAGAATTATTAAATATAATAAAAATAAACAATAATAGTCGGCCCATTTGTCATTCCACTGTTGGAATATGGGTCTCCTCTCATATTGAGAGGGTTAAGGCCATAGTCTGCCAAGCTGGCCAAGTGCGGGTTGGCAGACTTCACACACCTCAGAAAATATTTTTTTTTTATAAATTCTAAGGTGTGCAGATTTCCTCACGATGTTTTCCTTCACCGTTAGCAAGTGATATTTAAACTTAAAACGCACTTTTATTATAAAGATGTGCGCGCCACGGATTTGAACCCAGCACCCACGAAGTGAGAGGCTGAATTCTTAACCACTAGGCTGTCACTGCTTTTAATCCTTATAGTCGTTAAATGGTATTAACTTATATCAGGTTTCTTTACGTAATTGGAATAATATAAATAATTACAAATTGTGCACCGTATATTAGTTAGTAAAATTATATTCAAAATTACCTAATTCTAAGTCCGCCGACCTGCACTTAGCCAACTAAGCCCTTAATCCACTCTATTTGAGACGAAACCCATGTTCAACAGTAGAACTACAGAGGAATAACTGAAAAGAAATAAAAGGTTTTGTTACGCACAAAGTTTAGGCCGCAGTCGAGTTGTGACGCATGACATATGACGCAGCGGTCGTCGTAATGGAGCGACAAAATTCCTGTCCTGTCACGACCAGAGACCTGTCACGTAGGTACTTTAATCTTTGACTTTATTAGTCATATCATGTAGCTATTAGATGACGTTTAAGGTGACGATCCTTGTTTTTTTAAGCTTAGATTCCTTTGTTGGCAGTTTTGGTAGGTTATATATTTCAATACAGGTTTTTAAAAACATATTTAGTATAAGATAGTAATGTTACGTTTATAGAGACATGTATTTGAGTATACCAACAAACAACACAAATATAAAACCAGTGTCATAATACGTATTATACGGCCATTACAACCATGGAATTCTTATATATAGAGTAGGGAGCAGCCCTAATATGTGTCCATGAAAAAAAGAGATAACAAACGAAGCGACCTATCTCTTTGTCTCTTTCTACTCGCGCATACACAAGTAGCGCTAGTGAAGTTCTATAATTGAAAAACAAGCGTTCTTTTGCTGCGCATGCGTCAGTAGTGAGATAAGGAGAGATAGAGATGGGGTATCGCGATCTTTTCTCTTTCTCTAACCAGTGGACGCTGCCGCTTACAGGCAGCCGTATAGATTCCCTACTCTATACATAATACCTCTATGATTTCATCAGCCTAAATTGTAATTAAGTCACTCTAATGCGGACACAATTTTTTTTACTGATGCTTCGACAGTAATTTTGCCTATCTGTCATTAGCCAATTTTAACTTTAAAAGTGTATCAGTTTTTTATATATCTGCCAGTTACATTTAAAATAATTAGATTACCTGATATGAGAATCACTGAATCAATAAGAACTTAATCTTTGTTATTTAGAGGGGACTTGTCAAACTGGACTTTGTTGGAGAGGAAATATTTATGTAATTGTCATTTTTAAACTGACAGAAGGTAAGAGAAGTTTTTACTATTAAAATATACATATATATAGATTCCTATCTATGTATATGAAATGTCCTTGAATAATCCTAGAGAATTTCATTCAATTGTTTTTTCCAAAATATTACGTGCCTTTTTTCTTTGCGGGTCGTTGCCATTTTTTTTTCATTACTATTGTTAATTTTTACAGTTATTTTAGCATATTTTTTAGTTGATAGTATGACGTTTTCGTTAAAAGCGTGACATGTCTACATACATTATTATTAAACTACAAAATGTAAGAGAGAACGGTAAACGACATAGGCATTGATCTCTGAACTTCCGGAGAAACAACAATTCCGTGAATCGTGCCGTATTGTTCTCAAGAGCAACGACCGTGGCTGGCTTTGGTACTACAATAACAAGTTCAGCTGGGAACTGCGTTATCTGAGACTTCGGTTTACGCGTGTTATTGTATCTTCACGCCATGTTCATTACTGGGTAGGCAGAGAAAGCCTCAAATGATTCTGCATTTAGCTTTAGTTTCACATTGATACTTGCGACTACAACTGTGTTTTTATTTCCTCAATTTTTTTGCTTAAATTTTTATTAGCCACATTTAGGGATTTGGTAATGACCAAAACACGCGAACTTTCTCAAGCGTAACGTGCAAAAATCTTGACTCGACATGAACAAGGCAATAGCTAATTTCAGATAGTAGCCAGTGTGAAGCATGCGCGAAGCGCGGTGCAAAATACGATAAAAGCGTTAACAAACACATGTAGCCATGAGAATAAACCCCAAAAAGGCAAAAATCGTAAAACCACGGAACGTGAAGAGCAATTTTTGGCTAGAGACTCTATGAAAAATATATTCCTGTCATCTTATGACTTGGCTGTAGTCTATAAAGAGGCATGAGGAAAAACAATAAGTGCGGTTACTGTGAGAAGGAAACTTCTGCAAGTGGGCCTTTAACGTAACTGGTAAGACGTAGGAGTGTACTACACTCCTCTGCCTACCTCTTAGGGGATTACAGGCATAATGTTACGTATCCTATGATTGTCTCTTAACGCCATAATTAATTATTTAACAAAAATCCATGTTATATAGGGCATACAATCATAACCTTAGGTGCGAGTACATAATATTGCAATGTGATTTTCCTCCCTTTAAGATGTAAAATTATGTTTGAATTTAAAAAATAAGGAAAACATTTTGTTATATCTCTTATTTGCATTTAATATTATAGATTTATCATGACAAAAATTTCTATTTATGAACATCGTCACGTAAAGGGTAAATCTAAAGGCGTGATATTGTCTTCACAGGGTTATTCAAGAGACTTCAAACCTCCCTATTTCCTGTCCGCGACTATATTCCCGTTCTACCTACACCTTTAAACCTAATGTTGTTCAATAATGTGATTCCCTCTGTTTTAATCGCCTCTATCTTATATACCGATTTACAGGAAGGGTAAATGCTTTCTAACGCAGGATATGTATGCCTCGAAAGACTATTTAACTTTATACTCATGCTTATTTTAAGGTCAAATCAAACAGGCGGACAGACTACATTATGCATATTGTACATTGTTGTATGTATGTTGTATGTATTGTGTATGTATATTGTACTGTGTTGTATTTATACATATTGTGATAGTAATCACCATTTTTTTACCGCAACCGGCTCTTTCCCTTGGCTCGGCAATCATTTATTTTAAAAGCTCTACAGTGTATTATATTATTATTAATACATAACATATTGCTCTATTTCTTGTTGATTGCTTTATTCCCCGATGTAACTTCTGTATATTTATATAGTACCAACTCAACAAATCTGAAGTGACATTGAGACGAGCGAACAAAAGGCAATTCAACAGTAAATGTCACGTATGAAATCGCTGCATCAGCTTGATCAGATATATTTATAAATAAAACTCTACAAGCCAGTATTGGGCGGCCGCAGCAAAATGTGTTTCAGTATATAAGTAGGTCAGAATGTGTTCCAACACGTTCTCAGCTACAACGTCTGCAGAACACAAACATATAATAATATTTTTTAACTATTTACTGTAATGTGTTACTAAAACATATGTACATATTCAGTTTTGTATCGTTGAGTTTGGTAACTCCTGAAACTACTTTTATATGGTTTATATTTATCTATATAACTATAAAAGTAACGCACTGGAAGGAAAGGCTTAAATACATATAAGTATTTATAACATTTTATTCCCTTTCGGTAAGTACTTGTATGAAATGTAAGTAATTTAAACTATACGCCTAATCACAGTTAACTTAAACATTACGGGTAATCTTGTCATATAACTAAATTTATATTTATATGTAGGTAATTGTATGTTTGTGTGTATTACAGCTTGAGGAGCCCACGAAAGTACAGGTACGGTATAAAAACTCACTAATTCATTGCTTATATGTTCAATACATAAATAATATACAGCCAAACCTTTCAATGTTCAATAAAGTTCAGATAATTAATGTGAACTCAATAGATTCGGTTACCTATAATATAAAGAGCAAAAAGAGATGCATAACTAAATTTAGTTAAGCAAAGTGAAACATATGTTTAATTAATTAATTAGTAAACAAGTATCCGTTTAATTAAATTTTAATCACAATAACAATCAGGGAACACTGTGTTTGTTGTTTCATTAGTTTAAAATTACAGTTAGTTAGAGAACACTTGTAATTTGCTCAAAAATAAACTATCGGACAAAAACGGACACAAAAATTAAAATAAATTAATTCCCTGTGAACTATTAGCAAGCATGCAAAATATGCATACGCATGTTTCACAAACACTTCTGAATAATGGAAACACATTAATTAATCGCTATTTATGTTTGGCAAATAAAAACACAAGACCCTTTTTTAAAGACAGTTCAAGCAAACTTTTGGTTATTTGTTCACGGTTGATTTAAAATCAAAGCATTTTGCCGCAGTTGTTCAAATATGTGGAGTATAATGAACATACAGTTTGTGCATTAGTCGCTAATTGATCAGATCGTGTGCCCCGTATATAACGCCGCTGCACTGCCCTGCGTTGGCAATGCACTCGCGTTCTTATAGCAACATCGATGGCAATTGTCGATATGAAGACTATTCTGCTCTTCGCAGTCTGCGCGCTGTGTGGCGTTGGTGGAAGCTTGGGTGAGTTCTGACTATCTAATCATGAAATATACTTTACGTACTTGAATGTTTTTACTCTCTAATCATTTTTATTTATATGACCGTACCTCATGGTCCGGACACACCAATGAATTGTCCGACTAAGCCGCATATTGTTCTAGGCCTTCGGATGGTAGCCGCTAATTCTAACGATTTCATGCTATGGAATA
>DWEE01003307.1:0-10621 GCA_018245755.1 Parelbella macleannani
ATTAAGTGTATTTATATACCTTATAAGGAATAAAAACTTTTTATTTTTTTTAAAGGCTTGTTGCGTCTGACACATTAAACGGCGAGCCATGTACAGAATTACTATTCCATAGCAGGTCACGCGTGATCCTAACGGCACTGAAAGCGTGAAGTTCGGAATCTCCTATTAATCTTTATTTTTGTATTATTATAGATGACTTAGTTTAACTTATTACTTTTTTAAGCAATGCAAGTCGAACGAAAATCAAGTCTATGTTTGGTAAAATATTAACGCAAGAACTGCAACAAAACTCCACAGAGGTCAACCTCTGGACCGATTAATCCACTTCGAAGTGGATTAATCGGTTTCCATAAATTTAAAATAATTCTAATCCATAATAATAAACATAAAAATAAAAATGTAACGTCAGTCAATACAATCATATCACATTATTTAAAATAATTAAAATTTATTTCGTGAATAAATTATTTTGAATGGAAAAATTATTATATTGCTTATATTGTGATTTATACGTTTCGGCGTGTAATTGCTGCCGGTTTTATATTTCTTAATATCCCGGAACCTCGGAATCACAACTTGGGGCAATTAACCCTTCCCAAAAGCGCCAATAAAATGTCTTCAATACGATCTTAAGGACAGCAACATATTTTAACAAGCATCTGGTTATATGATAATCTTGATAAGATCTTTGGAATATACGATACAGTAATGCTCATAATTGTACACTTTACTGTTTACAATTATGAACATTATGGTACTGTGTGTCCGATTTTGACCTCAAGCGTTTTGAGTCAACACCTCGTTCTACACTAAAATATAAAAGATCATGAACTGATTAATTTAGAAGCAATATTTTGCTTTCTAATTATTGCAATATAAACATAATTTTATTTATAAATGTTGTTAAAATGTATTACTTTCAATGCAGCATTTTTGTAGTACTAGAAATATTAACTCGCTTATGGGCCACAATACGACAGATGCCTAAAAATGCTTTAAGGCGCTACAATTTAAACTTTAAGCACGCTACAAGTGACCTTTCGATTTTCTTCCTCGTACGTTATAATGCTAAAATATCTACATACATTGTAACATATGGTACCTACTGACACGTGCGCATGCGGAGCGGATTAACGTATTAGCCGTCGCAGTGACGCCGTCGCCGTCGGGATAACCTTCTACAATTTACTGAACATTTATTTGTTTACAAATTTAAATTTAAAATATGCTAATAATCTGCTAAAAAAATCAACTTACTTAATGTGACATAAAGCTAAATATGTAACACCTTTGTTGGTTGATTAGTAACTTTGTTTTCAAGTACACAAGTTATTACATTAATATGTTCAGTAAGGCCTCGAGTTATACATTAGTTACGTGCTGAAGCACTTTTGGTTAATAATTGCATTACCAGAACAAGTTATTACCCGCAGGAGATCAGTCTACAATCATCACTACTACCATATTTAAAAGTAATGTTGAGATTATATTACAAGTCTTCATATTGCATCTATGCATATTCAAAAGCACTCAAAGCAACTGGACGCTTTATTATATTTTATAATTAAGTAAACAGGAACAAAAACGAAGATTATTTATTATTATACTTCACGTATTATATAATAAATTAAATGCGATTGGAAATGTAAGGTAACCCACGTACGCGCTTCGTCGGGGCGGCGAGAGCGCGGCGCATCAGCCGAGCGGCCGAGCGGCCGATCGCCAATCCCATTCCGCAATCCCAGCGGAATGCGCGACTTGAGCCCGATGTACACTGGGTTATGGTTTTGCCTGCTCCATTTACACAATAGCGTGCACGGCAGGGCATCATTGTGCACATTAGGGCAGCCCTATGTCCAGCATGGGACTAAGACAGGCTAATGATGATGTTGTGTAAGTAAAAATTTAGTAGTGTGTATAAAATTAGTACTAGTAGTAAAGTATAAAATTGTACTTTTCACAATATTATTTCTATCAAGATTTGTGTTTCTTCATTGTTAATGCTAAAGCAAAATATAATTCCATAAGTTATAGTTTCTGTTCCTTACACCATTTTGACCAATGGAATATGAAACGACAACTATCACATACAAGCTTACGACGTTGTAAACATTAAATAGACAATGTTAATACAAAATCAACGAGTTTCTCTTGCGCTGGTGGCGGTATGGTAACGTTGATGATTCAAATTGCATCAAAACTGTTAACATACCCTTATATGTTTTGCTAGTCAACTGCTGGACATTGACCTCTGCTAATAAGCGCTTGTGCACTTTTCCATGGGAATTCTGCGTATAATCCCCACGCTGGGCGTTGACGTTCCTTGAGCAAAAAGCTGTATATTCAATGGAAAGTCCCAAGGCCCAATGTGCCACAAGCCTAACGTGTATTTCTGCACCTGCGTGGCTGACATTTGCCTCGTCCGCCAGCGACCTTCGCCGTCCCGACCGATCTTATGTTCGTACGCTTTTCAAATGCTAAGGGTCGTTGTCGATGACAGTTTATTTACATTCCACATCCAGCTTTTCGACGCCGTCGACGCAATTTTCCTTGCAAAATTTCATTTACTAGAATAATAAAAATTGTTTCACAAAAAATTTATTCAATATTTTTTGTGGGTATTACAAAAATATGCGTAAAAAAAACCCAAAATATTTTTAGGAAGTGGCGGTGACCTGGCGTGATGATGGAAGAATAATGATAACCTAAAAAAATATAAGGATGACTTCTGTATATAGCTGAACTTCTACTAACGTGAACGACTGGATAATAATAAATTGATGAACGCCCTTACTCCGTAAGGCATTCAATGCGGTGAATGCATACGACTAATATAAAACGATATTAGAGTAATTATCACCTCACGTAGACGTGTCACAATATTTGTAACAAAACGTTAATCCTAAAAAACAAGCAATAACAGTTGATAACATTTGTTCCTTATCACCGGCAGCCATATTGTCCTTTACAGATAGTTCGAAATAATTCTTTAGCGCGTATCACTGAACTTCCTGGCTATCGACAACTCGTCCACTACACGATCCGCAGGAATTTATGCAGTCACGAATATTTCTGCCGGTTCCTCCATCGCAGTAGACGTGAATGTGTGTAGTGTGCATATATCAGTTTAGTATCATCGCGATTTACAGCCGCGAATAACGTTGGAAAATTGACCGCATGTCATTTCACAACAGGTATGTATGTATGTATGTAGACTTGTTCTGAAATTCAGTTCAACCGTATGTCACAATTGTATACATATTGACGTATATAGCCGCGGCATTTCTAAAATTTGGAATAATGGATGTAGAAGATGTACGATCAGTAATGATGCAGATATTTCAAACACATACCTCAAACAAATAAACGTCAATGTTCTGTCGTTCTTACATTTATTTAAAATCGGAAAGACAATAACATGAAATATACGCAAGGCTTGTGTAATTTTCTTCAGAATTTTATAAATGTAGGAAACTTATACAATTTATGAAAAGACGTAAACTCGATTTCCTATCGGCTGTTATGAATGCAATTTGTGCTTGAAATAAAAAAGTGATTGCAACAAAACTCTGTACGTCAGTTAACATTCCACATACTAGAACGTTGTCTTATTACGCAGTAGCAGGCTATAACCGGCTGATAATAATAATTTCACCAAAGAGCACATTCCCAATTATATACGGACAGAACAATTACGAGGCAGTAGTTGAAGGAGAGTAAAAACTTAGGTGGGATTGTTAAACTATACATTTGTCATTGTTATTGTAGTAATCTACTTTGTGAACCGTAAATAGGCTTTGCCGAAGTCATTTAATTACTATCAAGCTGGGTTCTAATGTACTAGCTATTTGATTTTCTTGATTCTGAATGTGATAAATATTCAATAGTTATACATAATGTTTCTGATAAATATATCTTTTGTGGAAATATTAACTCTCTACCACATATTTACGGTTAATAGTATAGTCTAGCAGGGTAAACTAAAACCCGGTCCCGTTGGAGGATATCCTCGGATATGTAGGAAAGACGACACAATATCACATTTGTATGGATTCGTGTCGCCGGACATCCGGCTCGGAGTTTGCTGAACTATGGTAATAACGCGTTATAACAAGCCAGTCCGTGAACTCATGGACGAGAAATACCGAAAACGTCGAGGTGTTATGCTATAATTGTCGACATCTTATCGGCTGCTATTATTTATTTTTTTAAAAATCAAAATCAATATCTAATACAATCATTTTGAGTGGCACAATAAACCTCATTTTGAGACGAGACCTGAGTCCAACGGCCAACAACTATAAAGGGGTTGATGATAATGGTGATGACGATGACGTTAATTTCTCTAGTTCCACGGGACACTGCAGAACTGTCAATTGAAAACTTGTTTTGATCTACAATGCTGTAAAACTCAACGAATTATTGTGTCCAATCTTATTCCGACCTCCAACTTAGTCTGACGGGTAAGAACACAAGTGTGCTATTTTAAAATATTTTTATTCTGTTTGGTTGTTAACAATCTTCCGAGAATAAATGTGCATACGCACGGTGTACTCAACCCTGGTGTGCACTTTGCTGATCGGTTCCAGTCAAATGAATCAGCAGGTAGTCGTCGATATCCACAATAAATTAAATTGTAATTAATATAAATAAGGATATTTAATCTTACATAATTTAAGTGGCGTCTTTAATTTTCGAATGATGTTCCTTGTATTGTATTACATTGAAATATAAAGGCTTACATGGTAATTAAAACCATGTAACCTTTAACACAGGGCAGACGCTTTGTAAGCCTGTATATCCCCTACATTAGCAACACGGTGATATTATTTTAGTTTTATTATGACATATAACGGTTAGACAGAGAACATCGAGCACCAAACACCTCTCTCTATCCTCACAGACCTGAAGTGCTTCATCAGCATTCATCACTCTCTCCACACACGCCGGTTCCGCGGCGTCCTCACATCTGCCTGCTATATTATTACACAGCATAAATACGTTTCAAAATTACCATGACTTACAGCGACCCTGTGCTGCTACTAAATGCCGAAGTCGCGCCGCCAGGACGCGGTTGATCCGCTTAATAAGATATGCTGCCCTTGGCATGCGACAATTTCGTAGCGAAAGGCAGAAAAAACAACTGCCTGTACACTACGCTGCCTTCAACCTGGCACTGTCACCTGTGTTACTAATCCGATAAGATTCAAAATATACAATGATATTTCATTGAATTATTGAACTTAAACTTGTCGACCTCACAGTACTGGAATGATATTGTAACGTTCGATGGTGAAACGTTGTTTGAATTTAAGCTTTATTTTTAAAGTGATAGAATATATTGTAGATTGGACGTGTGAGCCATGAGAATCTGGAAAGGATATGCAAATCGTGATTGATTCGTAACATCCACGATAACACGTCGGGGTTCGATGTGGAAGGAACCGAAATGTTTTTTTTACAAGTTCGAAATTTGAAATGAGTGTGAATTCAAAACATACCAAAGGCCAAGGCAAATGTATCAAAGTCAATGTAATATATTTTTAATGTTCATAGCGGTTATTAAGCCTTATTATGTTTGACATATTCAATTTTCAATTAGAATTGAAAATTAATAGTGTTATTTGAAATAACTGGCGATAATTAGTTATAATATTTTAGATTTTGCGACAGATGGGCAGGTACATTATTTAAGTTAAGGATTTTAAAAATATATAGGTGAGTAATTCAATAAAAATCATAATATTTGCATACGGAGAACAAACGAAAAGGCGTTAACTTGTTTTATATAAATATTAGACGGGTAATTAACAATATGATGCTTTCATAACTTTTGTTATAACAAAGGACAGTTCACAATAACCTTCAATAAAAGAAGAGAACGGTTAGGAAAACAAGTCAGAGGCACCGCGCCGGAACATGTCCGCAGTTGGCTACAATGATGAGTAGGTACGCACGTATTTTAAGGACATCTGTGGAGACAAAACGAGAAAACCGACCGCGGGTAGAACAAAAGTGAAAGCATAACAGTTACAGCAGCTTCACGCATCACTGGTCGCTTTAGTGTCAAAACGATGTTCAAACGATTGTAAGAGCCTAGACGCACTATCCGTCTGTTCTGTCTTACAGTTTGTGATAAAATAGTTATTCTGATCAGAATTAACATTTTGTGGTTATTGGACATAAGTAATGCGTGTAATTCATGAGTATTTTAATGAGGTTGGCTGATAGAAACATGGTTATAAAATCGAGCCGTCCCGATTATGTAGAAACACACTCCTCGAAATGATTTGAATGTGAACGACATACATTTTCATACCAGACCATCAGAGAGAGTGATATCCTTGCCTTCTGCGGTATGCATATACAATCGTATCGGTATGTGTACCTTACAAACAATAAGGATAGTGCGTAATAAGCTTAATGTAATCCGCGCTTTAGTTAATCGGAAACAGCGAGTGTAGCAAAAAAGTATTTTAAATAACGCGATGACAGTCTCATTGATATATTTTTTGTAACTAAAAGATTTAGAAATATATTTAGAATAACGGACACAAATGGGGAAAATAATTGAACTGTGATCAGCCACCTGCAGCTAATTTTTATTTTACAAATAAATACTTATTACACTCGAAAACGTCCTTGGTTGAAGTAATTTATAAAGGCATAACTAAAAAAATATATAACCCGCTTTATACGACAAACTAGCAACTGTCCTTAATCGCGCTTGATGCTTAAACCGACCCGTCGTTATGTTTGCCATAAACAAAATAATGAATGCAGTTCGGGGTGTAGGGCCGCGCGCTGCATGCCATCGTCATTCCGCTGATACATTATAGCGTTATAAATTCTATCGAGTTTACAGGTGCTATGCTACAGGTGCTACGCTATACGCTTTAAAAGAACTTACAGCTTTAGAATAACCGCTGCCCGCGCTTCCGTCGGAGGAGTTGCTGAGCCGCCGCTCGCTGGTGGCGGGCGGCGACCACGTGGCGCCGCTGTCGGAGGGCATGCTCACGGCATAGCACCCCGCAGGACCACACGACACTGCACTGCACTCACTGCACTCACTCACTCACCCCCGCGGTTCATCTTACGCGGTTACCTGTAACAGAACGCGTTGTTAATATTTGCTGTAGAAACGTTGATGGTGCGGACATGTAACAACAACGGTGGTGAAAGAATATGGATATACAATGCGAATGTTGATGGGTACATGTACCGAGGGAGACAAAGACTCATCTAACTTGATAAAATAGGTCCAGCATTCACTGATGGGGAATCAAGTCTTAAAAAACTGCGTGCCTGTATAAAAGAGTTACGAATGTAAAAAAAACAAATCAGATTTGGAAGGATGGATGTCCAGCACTCAATTCTCACGGCTTACCTTCTAAGGGGCCTGTCGTGGCGATATGATAATATTAACAAAAAATGAAAATATGTTCGTTAGCAATCAATATCTCCCAGCCGTCGGTGAACATGATAGTAAGTAGGTGAGGCGTAACAGGCGTAACAGTTAGATACTCAAAATGGCAGTGGTTGTAAAATAAATAATCTTTCGCAGTTGATAAAATGCCTGCAACGGCCTTAAACTGAAAGCTACTGATTGTTAAACGGTGCGTTTGGAAAGGTAAGTATGTATTTGAAATATTTAGATACCAATGAGTAGCAATGGTTCCGGTTTCTGGTCTTTAAATACGTTGGCGACGTTTTTGCAAAAAACTATTTATTTGTTTAATTAATAATTTATGTACTTACACAAACAAACTTGAAAGTAAAATATAAAGTGTGTAAAAAATATGGCATGATATCTATACTACATATACTACATGTATAAGAATTACATGTAACGAAACCAATACATTTCTGATAAATGAGGAACAAAATTGACAGCTAAAACACGAATGAGAGCACAATTAATAAATATTTAGAGACATTTGATGATTCAAACAGTTCTAAATACACAGCTCACTGAAATCGACTATCCGTACAAGACTATGGCGGTTTTTGTGAATCGGACACAAAAACCTCGCCACGATTTGTGTTCGGTAAAAAAGAATGAGGTTACAACGAACATGGCGCGGTTTACGTATCATTTGCTCACTGCTCGCTGCGAACGAAAGATAACACGCAGCGAAGATAAAGTTTACACAGCTCAGATAATTATGTTGATGAAGATAATTGCTTTGATTACAAGCTAAAAGGAAAAAAGTACTGAAAGAGAATATGAATTGGTAATATACCATGTGACAAATGTTCAAACTAGCTATACTTCGATACAATGGGTTTCGAGAAAATACAATTTACTTTGTTATTAAGACACGTAGATAAACATAGCCGCTACGGTGGTGTTTATCGACAAAATTGTTACATAGCATTTAACAAACGTAACAAGGTAATTCATGCTTGTAATCTCCGAAAAGGTAGATAGAATAGAAAAAAACACTTTCAGGCTTTTACAGTTACGTCTACGTCTAATATTGGCAGCCATCGAAAACTATAATTTACCTTGTTCTTAAAGGATATAAGATAAAACTGATTAATCATAGGAATGTAAGGTTAATGAACAAAAAATTAAAATAAACCTTACGTTAAATGTATGCGAAATAACCTTTGCAGATCGCAGACACGTAAAAACAGATTTCCTATTCAGTAATAAAAACAATTTTAAATACCTACTACTAATGTACTGACTTACACAATGGAATGAGGGTGCCGAACAAAATAGCAATAGTTATAATAGTTTCTTGGTGTATTAATACTATATATAAGGGATATAATTGAATGAGGCACCCCTACGGTATTTACGTAATTTATAATTGTCGTTTAACGGTTTCTGACATCAGTTTGGTAAAAAATACCTAATGCGAAATAGACATAAATTAATGGCTTCAGCAAAGAAATTTAGGATAAGGAAACTTTTAGTACCTTTTAGAAAGCAAGTAGAAAAACAGCAAGTCTTTACTAGACTGGTGTTCATCAATGTACCTTGTCATATTTTTGATATCGGTACACATAAGAACAAATAAAACCGAGAGAAAGAAAAGATAAAAAATAAAGTATTACACTTTCCAATGCATGCGTAAAGAGATAATGTTATCAGAAAAACTGGAGTGTCTCATCGTGTCAAGATAACTGATAACAAGCTGTCTAAAGAATACTTGTTTATCTTTGGATAAGCTCGTATTTGGAGATTTTGACATATTATACCAATTTTGGAATCAGATACAACAGGAAAGTGGATTTCGTAATGACTAAGACAAAAGTATAAATGCACTGGCATTTTAACATCCCTGTGCTCAAAAAGATCAAAGTCTAACCATGGTTTTTAATGTTTACCTTTTGAGTTGTTTAACATTTTTGAGACATTGTCTTAGTTAATTTCTTCTGTATTTAGCCATTGAAAGTGATATTATTTTTTTTAAATAACCATTTACTACACATCAATCGTTTTTCGAATCGCAATCGCTTCAGAGTTTTAAGCACTGTGTGAGATTGGATTAGAGTTTATAAACTAATTGTAAGTATAATATGCAGGAAAATGCTAACAATAATAAAGACAATGCAGCCACAGCTGCTAAGCCCCAGGTAAAGATCCCATGATTGGGATAAAAACTCGCCGATTGTAATAGATCTTACTAGAAGCTGTTTTTTCTCCGTAACGCTGATAGCAACCCACCGAGGCGAGATTACGTCGATCGTGAGGACAATGTACTGTGGATACTTCCATTATACGCTTGACGAGTCTCAGGTAAATATTTTCAAACATCTTAAACTTTATGCATTTTTTATACGCGACAAAATTGCAGCATTGTTCTGCCAGCCCGGTGTTACCGGCTGAGGAGTTGTAATTAATATGAATATGCCCTTGACTTTGTTAGTCACTAACCTAATACGTCGAATAGAAATATTTATTTATTGTGAATGCAAAACAGTCACAACATTCGCTCTACTAACACTACTCTCGCCCAGACACGGGTGAATAAGATATCCGGTCACTATAATTCAAATCTTTCGTAAAATTCACGTGTAACGAGAATATCGTAATGTTGAAACAATATCCCAAACCGCAGATTCGAGTTCCAAACCGACTCTTTTAAATACACTTTGACTATTATTGCGCTAAACACGTCAAGGAATACTGCTGATACAACTTGAACAGCACACGGCACTCGCGAAAACCTATAGATTATTAACATAACGAAGCTAATTACCTAAATTCCATGTGATTCAATGATAACACGTAATGGAGGAAATAAGGTTTACAATCGGACGAATATCTAGACAATATCCGGCGTTGTAGCGGATACGTGCGCCCGACAGCGCGGCTCGCTCGGTACTGCGCGCGCGCACCTATCTCGCCACCATCGACCTATACACATTGTAATTTCTTCATCGATAAAATGTTATAAATTTCACCGGTGCTCTTTTGCTGTTGATATGTTGACATTTTTGAAAAGGATTATTGGACGCTCTTGTTTATACTGCATTATTAACTTGTGATTACATTTCGTACCATAATACAAAATCTTTTCCTCGCCTTTCTTAGTTCCTTTGTTCGAGCTTATCTCGGATAATAAACTGATTTTATGTCAGTTTGTGTTTACATGTACATATGTAT
>DWEE01003308.1:0-10619 GCA_018245755.1 Parelbella macleannani
TGAGTTCAACAGTGTGTCTTTCCCATCTACACAATTAATCATTGAATTGAGTTAAATAATAAATAACTTAAATCAGTTGCAGTTATTTTCCTGTACATGTACTTATTTAAATTATTTCTTATTTAAATCAATTTAATAATTCCTTTTGTTGCTAATAGAAGACTTTGTTTGAAATTGTTCGTATACATATATTGTAACAGAATTGGCATAACAGCATAAATGTCATATGTCCGTCTGTTCTTAACGGAGTCTAAAACCTACTGTCGATAGCACTGAAGTACAAGTTAGATTGAAATACTAAGGTCTGGTGTTGGGCGGGATCGTAGCTTGTATCTGCTGATCAAACGCTTCAAAGAAAACAACAACAATAGATACCGCCATGGAAGTTCCGTAGCCCAAAGGTGAGCGAGAAATTTTTCGCCTTCCTAAAATCTCTTATCATCTATGTTATAGACCAGGTCCGGCACAGTATTTATTGTTTATAAATTATATTTCAGAAATTACTCACTTGGAACATCAGCACGGGGTGGCCAGTCTTCTTTTATGAAACACTGCGCTGCTATAATATAGTTGATCGCCGCAGAAAATACCTCTTTCGCCAACCCAGGGGACGGGTGTGGGCATGTGCTACTGACGTTCCTATAAATAAATTTATACCCGATAATGTAAAAAGAACATTAACTCCAAGTTAGGCATGCGTGTAGGCGATCAAAGGACACAACTTCTCCCGTCGCCTATCCTAAAGCATCTTACGACCCCCTGATCCCCTCTTCCCTCATCCCTGACGGGTAGCGGGATTTAGTTTTTACACCCCGATCTTCTATGGGTCTTCTTAGGTTGGACTGAAGTCAGTCGGGCGCTACTAGGGATTTATAAAGAAAATTTTAAAACCTTTAATCTAATATCCACGAGAAAGGACTCGCGGGCGATAACTCGTATGTAATTTGTAACCCTCACGTTGAATTAACTAAAACATTTATTTTATTTACGTTCCCGCTATCAGTCACAAGTACATAATAGGCTTTTGTCAATCAATAGCAGAGAGGAACAACTTACAGAAGTATACTCTTGATATGAGATCCTCAGTAACATTCAAAGCGAAAAATTTAGTAAATTATGATGGAATGTCCACTAGTTTATATTATTTAACATATACTTCATTGAAATTGTTAGAAACTTAGCGTTTAATGTTTAATTTTCCTCTTGTCGAAGTTCTTTCACTTATTTTATTTGACTTTCAATACGGTAGACGCCTTTCCGTTTCTCTGCACATTTCTGACATTGGCTGGTATAAAATAATAAGGTATTAACTGGCACAAAGCACCCTTTTTTTTAAATATATAATTTACCTCTACTAGTATCGACATGAAAACTCAAAGCTGGACCAGGTAACTGGAAAACAGTGAGAATTGTATTTGGTATACCGCGCGATAATTAGACATAGTCAGCGTGGTGCCAAATGAATCCACAAAATGGCATACAGTTATACGAAACCGAACTAAATATTTAAATCAGTCTACACATTTTATCTGCACAGTTATTAAATAACTACAGGAGGTGAATTTCCATCGAGGATTCTGTCGCTTTTAGACCGATAGAGGATAATTATCATTGTATTCATTAATTATTGTGACATAATAATCGTAAATAAATTATTACAAACATACATTGTACATTGAATTTATTTAATTTTATACATTTTAAAATACTAGTACCTAAATATGTATGAAAATATATTTTACGTTCCTCGACTTTGAACGTATAATTACAAGATATCTGTGTATTGTAGACAATAATTATTTACTGAAAGAATTGATAAATTATAATAATCAGGTTTCACTTACCAATACATTTCTGAAGATGAGTGTAACGTAATATATTTTATACTATTATCCTTCAGTTTTCATTATTCCATTATGAAAAATAACAATAAAATCTATTAATGTTGTTTTGATAAAATACAATTAAAAATCTTTGTCGATGTTACGGCTAAATGCTTTTAAATTACAATATAAAAAAAACATAATTTAAAAAAATATTAATAGTGTAATGTATTTATATTGTTATAGAAATATTTTTATTTTATTAAATAATCACATTTACGAGTAAATTTAATTCCGATAAACGTTACACTTCCATTGAATGCGTCACAAACACTAGCACAACAATACCTTTAGTATTTACACCACCACACCTTTATAAAATATTTTTGATGCAAATATCATTATTTAATTATAAGGTAATAAATTATTACTAACTTCAATACTAGACGTTTTTCTGATATTGCATCCATATTTATTATACGAGTATATGGCCGTCTTACTCAATGACTGTATGCCTTAATGACTTGTTGAACTGTCTCGTTGATGTAGTGTTTAATGAAACTGACTGGTGCGATGGGGGTTCTGGGTTCGATTCCCACGCAGAAAAAATATTTAATGGTGTATAAACACAAATTTTTGTTGTCTCTGTCATGGTGCATAAAGATATCTATCTAAATATGTACTTTATATACTCGCGGGTTGAGTAAGCTAGACTGCCGATCGGGAGGTACGGGGTTCAAATACCGGGTAGAATACTATTGGATTTTTCTAATTTAAAATTTCTTGTAGTGACTCGGAGTCTGGATCTATGCCCGGTGTATGGCAATAAATAGACTCACCACCTATTCCATGGAACTTAAACGTAAGCGATGAAATGTGGGAGTGTACTACACTCCTTTGCCTACCTCTTCGGGGATTACAGACGTGATGTACTTATGTACTTTATTTGCCGTCTTATTTTTACTATAACACAAGCTCTCTTGATGCTTAATTTGGGATCCAAGTGTGGAGATGTCCAAAAATATTATTATTATTAAATTATGAATAAAAAGTACATTCGAAGCCTACCTATGTACCTAGTGTAAATGTATCAGTAATAACATCGACACACATTAAATTTAAATAAACCCCACAACACATGTTTTGGAGACGTTCTAAAAATTTATTGCATCACCCCTTTTCGCTATTTCCCCAGCGGTCACCACGCTTTCTCATCGTTTTTTCAAAAAACAATTAAAAAACAACAAAACGCCTAAAATTTCACACCAGACAACTTATATCCGTTGACATACGTTTTATATATTTTTACTGCCACAAACATATGGAGATTATATGTAAATGGAAGAAAAATGTTCTCATTTCATTCGTTGACACAGATGTTATGTGTCATCGCTAATTGGTGGTAAGTCGTCAATTGCATGTACCTACACAGTCGGAAGGAGCAAAGAAAGAGACGAGAAGTGTACCAATCTTATTTTCAGTAACAATAAGTGCGGATTTATATAATTCTTGGAGAACATATTGAAGAACTGTGTAGTGTAGGTTTCCTCATAATATGTCTTTGTTATACATACACATGCATACATATATATACATATACATGCATATGTACCGGCTTCATATATATACATATGTACCGTGCATATGTATACCTATGTACCGGCTTAGCCCACGTGTTTTTCGAGATGACCCAAATAATGTATTATTAATAGTAAAATAATGATAATATAAAGATAATGTAATGACGATGATGGTAAGTAAAATGTACCTACTAGTTTGTTTTTATTATTACATCGAGTGGTAATATTGAATATTGAAATATGTTATTACTTTATCGGCAAAAAGGGGCGATCGAAGTGAAATTTGAGGTTTTACCTTGAAGAATTGCTCTTATAATATTATTACCTCAGAGCGGCGACAAATATTATTCCGTTGAGGCGCCTTCTCCCGACGTTCCTGCCAGGAATACATTTGCAGTTTCACACCCGTATCCCCTTGAGGTCAGTTATGTTGTAACTAAATGCAACAGACTATTCGTTGGTTCACTTGAGTTCGTGTAATGAACAACCTTTACGGGAGAGCGTCGGACATCAAAAATAGCAAGATGTCTAGTGCCCAACCTTAAAAATATTGAGGTTTCCAAGAAATAGGTTAAATAACATCAACGTAATTGTGTTATTAGTTTTGTAAAACGTCGTAGAAAAGTGGGATTTTTTTTTAAAAAAATAAAGGAGGTTGCAAACACAAAAATAAATATAGGAGACCTTATCGCTTCGAGCAATGATAAACACATCGCGCTATACAGAAACCTGTTTAGGTATAATTCGTTAACAACTTTAACTTGTTGCTAATTATTTTTATCCTTTTGTCATTCAATTGCTGGAACATGGATCTCTTCTCAGAGTGAAGGGATTACAGCCATAATCTGCCACTGCCACGCAGGGTGGATTGTCAAACTTCTCACTATAGATAAATAAACAAAATAACAGAAATAAAAGTAGATAAAATAAAAGAAAAAAGACGCCCTTTCAAAATTTCTAATGATTAAAATAATTTCCCCAATAGACTGCCTCGTTGGTTGCAAGCACGACTGCGGATCGGAAGGTCCTGGGTTCAAATCCCGGGTCGGGTAAGATCGGATTTTTCTAATTTAGAATTTCTAGTAGCGACTCAGAGTCTGGAATCGTGCCTGGTGTATGGCTATAGACTCACCACCTATTCCATGGGACTGAAACGTAACTGGTAAATCGTGGGAGTGTTCGACACTCCTCTGGCTACCCCTTCGGAGATAACAGGCGTGATGTTACGTGTTAAAACAATACAATGAAGATATTCGAAAGAATAAATATGTTTAGCACACAATACTCGGTGGCATTTGCCTACCCGGTAATCGATCTGTCGTGAGGACGTAGACATTAAAATTGAACAAATATTTTTTATGATAAACGTTACATCAATATAAAAATTTAATGTCCAAAACGTATTATCGTATAAGGTAATTTTATAAAGTAATTTTATAAAGGTAACGTTTAAGGTAATTTTCTGACTTTCGTTTCCTCTTTGTCTTGGACACATTAATAGATATGTCCTCACAATCCAACCCAACACAATTAAGGATTTCATCTATTTACAATATTATTATCTTCGTCATCATCCTCGTCAACTTTATCATCAGCCTGTCTCAATCCACCGCTAGACGTAAGCCTTCCATAATGAGCTATATACCGTCCTGTCCTTAACCTGCCACGACCACCTACTATCCGCTTCTGTACGAAGAATTATTGTGTTCTATGTAAAAAAAACAAACCCGTTAAATGCAGAAAGACCCACGCGAATGAAGTAGCAAGCGCAGCTAGAGTACAAGAAAGTTATTTTATCGTGTCGTTCCGTACGTAAACCAATAATATTATGCAATTAAAATATCGTAACATATGAATTTCACTGGAAAATGGTTATCTTTAGCCGACTGCGTTGAGACTGCGAAAGAGAGTTATTATTCGACCAAAGCTGCTAGTGCTGATAAAATTATCAGTCTCATTGTCGACAATAAAAAACCCACATGAGTTTCCACCCACTTCAACACTGAACCAGATTTTATGGTTACTATATCAGTCGAAATATACCATAATTAATACGAGTAAACAGTCGTAATTCGAGAACAATGTTCTATTTTAGAACAATTCCAGGTGCAATTTAGTGTGGTTTATTACCGTGTTCCGAAGCGAGTGGATGTATTTTATACATAATGCATTTACCGAATCAGTATTTATGCATTAAAACATGAGATGCAATATTTGTTGGACAGAAATAGACATATTTCTATAGTTTTTGATTTGTATCTCACCAGACGTTAATATTTATTTATTTATTTATTTATTTATTTCCATATAATCTAACTTATAACTATGTTCATATACATACATACTCGTGTATATCTACATATGCGACACTTATAATAATTAGTAGAACAATGATTAATTACTAACATTTAAGATTGCTTCCCACAAATAGCTACAAAAAATAATTGACTTCTGGACTGGTAAGATCAAACGAGTTTTAAATTAAATCCGTACGAGTACAGCACTACCGTCAATCACATGGGATATGAAATAATTATATTAAATCAAGATACAATTTCATTTTTTCGTACATAATTACAGCGTTTGGTACACAAAATTAATCCTCACCATTAGCCTGTCTGTATCCACTGCTGGATGTAGGAATCCTCCGCGTGGTATTTACTCTTTTAAGCCCCACGCTGGGTATCGCAGAGCACGGCTTTACGCACCGCCTGCGCTGTAGCTGTGCCTAGGCGGACCACGCTATAACATGATAAAAATATTATATTATATTTTATTGTATTTTTCCCTATATCGCGAAATGTTATTTGGGATTTAATAACTCCTACATTTATTAAACCCCAAATATAATAAATATTAATAGAACATTTCAAATACAGTAGTACCCCGAATCGAATCACGAGTTCTCTTAATGAAAAAGTATTGTATGGAATTTATGAATAATACATATTCGAAACATTTTTTGTAATATCGTCACATAAATTCGACTACATTCTTGTGAGACAAATAAAAAATATATGTATTTATGCTCATATTAACTGTGTGTTAAAGTGGCGCTGGGCTGGCCATAACTGTAGAAGAACCGACAACCGGTGTTATAAACGAATTCTGTAGTCTAGACCATAGATGATGGACAGCTAATGTAGAATGCCCGCCAGCTAAATGGGATCACGATCTACGAAAGGCTACAGGTAGAAGTTCAACGCTGCAAGCTGAGGTAAGAGTGGAATGGCGCTCATAAGGGTAGGCTTATGACCAGTAATGAACAGAGAAAAACTGATGATTATAGCAAAAATGAACAGTTTTATTGAGGATGTGGAAATCAAACCGTATTGACCTTTAATTTTAGAACTATTACTGATCCATATTTAAAAACCCAATTCAATATCAAACTACACTATGACGAGATATGAACCTTCTATATTGTGATTCCAGAACTATTCATTAAATCCTCCAGGTAGACATACCCAGGAATTACGAGACCACTTAACATCAAGTAAACATTAAAACCCCTTTCGGTAGAAAAACCAGAAACACACTTTCAGTACTCAGGTACAGCAGTGTTTATGACTGCTCTCACTTTAGTTTTATTTGAGGTTAGGTTAGGTTATAGCAAGTACTAAAGGTTAGATGATCTTGTTTATATCATTTTCATGGCTTTGCTTGGTCTGTATCCAACTGAGTTAATGACAACACAATAGCACCAATGTATAATATATTATATACGAGTATATATTAATAATATACTGTCAGTCATTTCGGTAGTTTCTAAATGATTAAATCATTTATTTATTTATTCTTTTTGTAACACCTTATGCTAGGGGATACAAGAGCGTACTTAATGCCTAATGACGTTCTCTTCCAATCAAATTATGTACTCAACTCATGTATATTTCTTCGGGATAGCCCGATTAATTTCGAACCTATATCATCATCATCATCAGCCTATAACTGTCCACTGCTGAAAATAGGCCTCCCCTAGAGCGTGCCAGGTTGCTCGATCCTCTGCCTTCCTCATCCATTGTCTACCGGCGATCCAACGGATGTCGTCGTACCAGTGCAGCGGGTCGGTGGTCGTCCTACGCTACACTTACCGAGACGCGGTCTCTACTCAAGGACTAAATATAAAATACTTTCTAAAAACAACAAAAAACCAGTGGGCATTTGCCTTAGTAGAACAATTTGTTCCTCGTCGTTATTAAACTGAAATAAACTCACTCCACTGTTCTGGAAAACAATAAAATAAAAGCATAATTATTTCAAGATACTCCTAAAAAGGAAGTATTAAAATATATAATTATGGATCATTTCTATAAAATATTTTGTAGAAATTTTAACTGGTAAAATTTTTTACCCGAAATGTGATTAACAGATTTTTTGTTTTCACAAAGCTCGGCGTAAAAATATAATATATTTTTAAACTTATAAATAGTGAATGTTTATGTATGAACAGGCAACATTTCATAAAAAAATATTTCAAAGATATTTTTGTTTACAACGCTACCATACAGTTATCTTTTCACCTATAATAATAATAATTATTATTATTTTTTTATCTGGAATATCCTAAATAAATAATATTGAACATATTACCTCAATCGATTTAATACACATAGAATCTGAACAGTGTCAATATCCAGGGAACGTGTTGCTATATCCTAGTGCAGTACATATTATCGGTGAAATTCATTGACGTGAATCCCTTTTAGCGTTCAATTCCCTGAACGTTGTTTCGTGGAGCATCGGAAACAAACGTTCAACTTTAGCTTGCGCAGATATTGGTAACAAGTAACTTGATTAAAACCGCAGACTTTGCAAAAAGCTCTGCTACGGTTCATAGTGGAGAGCGCGTAAAAAGTAGAGATGGCAAAAGTGATATTGGATCGAACTGTAGCTGAGTTTTATGGAAATTGGCGAAAGATTTTTTCTATTCGCGTTGACCAGTTCGACAGACTATCTTTAATTTTAATAATGTCTTAATGTGGAACGATAAAAAGATTAATAATCAAAGGGTTTTCTTTCTTTCTTTAATTGTTGCCAATTGTTATTTATTAGGGGGTTCACAATACTAGGTTTTTTACCCATTAGAATTACTTAGAAGGCACCAATAAATATGCATTCTTGGCAACCATAATAAATTTCTAGAAAACTCTGATCATATCTACTCGACACCTATTCTATGGTATAGTTTTAATGCTTTCCTTTTGCCCTAACAAGTTGCCAACGTTACAATTACGTTACCTCATTCTAAACTATTGTTTTCATTTTAAACTATTCTTATCGTGGTTATACTTCAAATAGTTTCATTTCGTCAAAGAACAGATACAAACATTTATACTTACATACTTACACTTAATATAACAATACTTAACACAGTAACATTAAAACCAAAATTATTATACCACACAGACTGATAACTTTATGGTTCTGCCTAACAATCCCCAAGTGTTATAACATTGTAGTCTTCTTTAATAAAATCTGAAGCTCTTTCTGCGATCATAATTATTGGACCATTAGTATTACCACTAGTAATATTTGGCATTACACTGCCATCAATTACTCGGAGTTTCTTTATCAAGTGTACCCTCAAACGATTGTCTACAACTGAATCAGAAGGACAAGGACCCATTTTACAAGTGCCTACAGGATGATAAAGTGTGAACAAGAAATTTAATGCAATACATTTCCAGTAAGGGTCGCTATCCAGTTCAAACAGTTCACACTCCGGCCAGTTAATTCGTCCCAAATAAGCTTTAACCGATTTGAAATACGATGCATGTACAATTCTAGTCAATATCCTTATCCCATCAGCAGTTGCCTGCAAATCTCTGGGATCGCTGAAGTAGTTCGCATCAATAACTGGATGATCATATGGATTGTTTGTTTTTAAAGTAACACTTCCTGTAGAATATGGGTGTAGTAAATTAAATAGAAAAAGATACAGATCGTGATGCTTATTTTCACGCACTATTGAATCTACCACAGTTCTCTTATAGCCTATTATTTTTGCTAAAAATTGTTCCAATGAAGAAGAGTTTGTCGTCAACATCACAAAATGGTTTTGAAATTCCGGATAGGATAAATTTTTGTCACGAGAATAAAATGCCAATATATCAAGGAAACCGTGTTGTGCGAATGTGCCTGTACGATTGTAAAGATATAAAAGGCTTTCAAAGAATTGTTCATTTTGGTTTTCGTATCCAGACGTCTTGGCAAATAGTGTTACGGGAACACTGATGTGATCTTGTAAATTTTTGCCCACTGCCTGCAAATTAGCGAGGCAGGGAATATTCTTAGATTTTAATTGTTCTTTGGATCCTATTCCCGATAACAACAACAGTTGTGGCGAATTTATAGTACCAGCGCTTAAAATAACTTCAAGACTTGCAAAAAATTTGTGCTTTTTACCTTTTACATCAACTTCAACTCCGTATGCCTTTGAGTTATGGTCAATGAGGATTTTTGTAACGAAGGCCTCAGTCATAATCTTTAGGTTTCTTCTGTTTTGTATAGGTATTAGATAGGTCTGAGAAGTTCCACCACGTTTTCCGTTAAAAGCGGTAACTCTCTCTATGCCAGATCCTAGAACACCAGCGAAATTTAAATCGGGAACGTTTTTGATACCAATATCAGCCCAGCCGCTAAGAACATCTCTTGACACTTTTCTATAAGTGTTATTGAAAGTGTTTACAACGAGAAATCCTTTCTGACCATAAAAATCTTTAATACCTGGAATTCTAGCCAAATTTTCGTCTTGCAGACTTTCTAACTTCCTGAAGTAGCATTCCACAATATCTGGAGTCCAGCCATCATTACCAGCAGCAACCCAATGCTCGTAATCAACCCGATTTCCTCTTATGTAGATCATGGCATTCATTTCACTACAACCTCCGAGCATTTTCCCTCGCGGCCAGTAACACCTGCTGTTCTTCCATTATTCACTGTGTAATATTTATAAACGTATTCTGAATGAAATAACCCACTGTGCAGACCTGGTATTTGTCAAATTCAAAGTTACTTTTCAATTTTCCTAGTCAAACCTAACTCATTTTCGTGCAGATAAGTTTAAATTTCTATTCATAACAATACATATTAATGTACGCTCTTACAATGGATTCAACAGGTGGGTCTTTTCCAGTTTCCAAGAGCAGAATGTTCCACCCGTGTACTTCACTTAACCTGTTTGCCAACACGCACCCCGCTGAACCTCCTCCTA
>DWEE01003309.1:0-10619 GCA_018245755.1 Parelbella macleannani
AGTAAAATATATTTAGATATTCCAAAGAGAGCAGGAAATCTTCACGGTATAGGGAAAGGGGAATTTTTACTCCGATTTTAACGCGGGCGAAGCCGCCGGCAAAAGCTAGTAATATATAAAGTAAAATGAATAAAATAAAAATCGATCAAGCAATCAAAATCTAACTTAACACATTTATGAAATTTAATTAGATCCGTTACAAATTAAAAAACTAAGAAACACAAGAAGAAAATTCAAATAATGCAATCAATTTTTGTAATGGTTTCCCTTCAACCATTTAATTACATCCAATTGCTGCTCCGGAATCTAGAGACGAAGACGATTGAGGTCAGATCACACCAAGCTCATCGAGGGCCGTTTAACTTCATCCTACCGCTATCTATCTGACAATTAAGATGTTAAGATTTGCAGTCGGGTAACAAGATATTTCCTCAGCACGGAGACTCGGATTTAATATGACAAATACTGTTCAAGCCTATGGCCATATCGCAACTTATCGTACGTAGTGAGGATATACATATCTTCTACGTTATGTGATTCCTACCATACCGATACTGATTCGAAATCTACAGATGATTCATGGATATACTTAATCATAATAACAATGTAACGGACGTGATTATGTAATAATAATAATATCAATTTACTGTTATAATTATATACAATTATGCCAACAATAACTGTTAACAATGATTACATCAATTTATTGCTGAATAAGATTTAGGACACAACCCAGCCGTTAATTACGACCTAATCACGTCCCTAACTTGTTGCGGACCGTTTTTTTACTATCGTCGATTTACGCAACGAAGAAGTGGAGAACGGCTTCGGCGAGGTTATCATTCCAACTTATTACGACTTTATTGACAGAGTATTAAAAGTTTTTATCTCTTTTTTAATTTACGTCTCGAAAACATGAATTGTAGTGAAGCGAATCAGAGTATCGGTATAGCGACAGATAGGCGCGGTATTAAGATTAGGACGATATGCGTAAACAATATAAAAGAAAATAAAAATTGTGCGCGGAGTCCACGCGCGGCGGAAGTGGCGCTGATTATATGTAGATGAAAAGGTTTCTTTTACTTTATTCTATGATATATGTTATAATACATATTTTATAGATATCATGAAGCAAATATTTAATTAATGTAAGGAAATAAATTTTCTTTTGACTTTAGGAATCATACAAATGCGATTTCCTTTGCTTGGATTAATATACAAGCATTGAAATAGGCGATGCGAGATGACTAACAATTATTTAATGCCTGCTCAATAAGAACCGACCCATTTTTATTAAGCAGCTATGACTAAAGGTTTTTCTCTTTCCTCTTAAGTTTTACTATCATTTTTCGGTAATTAACCGGTACCGTTGAAAAATACCTTTTAGTGCAATGTGACAAACCAGTAAGCAAAAAATAATACTCGCATATACAAATTGTAAATACGTATATGACTAAATCAACCAACTTATTAAAAAGTGATTTCGTCATCAATCGCAACTTTATCAAACGCGTAAGTGACCTTTTCTCCCTACCCCTCGCGATTCTTCTGTCGTATTTATGTCTCATCGAGATTCAATTAACGACGGTTCTAAAGTTTTAGAGGGGTGATGTTACGTTCCTAATGTTTTATTTCAACACATATCTACATGTTTTTTTTTTATATTATTTGTGCTAATTATAAGAAATAAAAAAATTACAAATACTGAACATGTAAAACATATTTCTAAATCACATAAAAACTACGTAAGTTAAATCACATAATTATTACGCACGTTGAAATTAATTTACTTAAAACTATGTATAGGTATATTTTAATCGAATAGGACCACACACAATTAAAGAGCCAATAAACAAACAATACCACTAATTGACCTCATTGGAGTGTTGCATTGTTCTATCGCTAAGTTCCGAAAAGCCGTAAACCCCAGAGATCTTTATTCGCCCTCGTAGACGATTTGTGGGCGTTTTTATTGAGGAAACTTATCCATCGTGGCGGAAGTGTGGAAGCGTAGTTCACCGCTGTTTTTGTCGTGGCTCCGTGATTTATGTACTATACTAGCTAGCTCTTTAACCAATTAATCAAAGGATCACGGCCTTTGTACACTACAAAGTTACATTGCAAAAGACCAATTAGTGACACCACACAAGGAGGTTTACTCTACTATTCGTTTTTGTAACATTTTTTAAAAGTAATTACTGCTGGTCATGCAAATGGAAGCGAATTGTTAAAAGTCTGATTTTGTTATGAAAAACGTATTAGACTCAAAAGCTTTTTAAAGATGTCTACTCACTTTATCATGTAAGTTTATCATCATTACCATTATCACCATCAATAGGTTTATATTTTCACTCTCGAGCTCAAATCTTTTATCGCAAAGAGAAGTCAAGTGTGCCACATTGGCAAAGATTTTATCTATTTTCACGCATTAGAGAATCTACTGCATCCGACTATATAATGTCTGTTTTATGTTTTCATCTCTCTTTCTTATTCGATTTTAGCGTTTTACACTATTTTTAAATGCTTTTGATAGCAGAGCGATAGCATTAGAACTATACTTAATGTATTTAATATCCATCTTTCATCAAAATCTCTTCGACTATCTGTTTCATTAAATCTGCAAACTTCGTGAACATGGATACGCATTATATATATAGTCCATGTCTATACGATCCGCTTATGTACCCGCAAACCCACTCATAGCATTAGTCAATAATTGGACGGGTGTGTGGGCAGACAACTGTAAACTTTAGCGTAATGCAACCAAAAGTTAATCCGTCGGATTTGCGTTGAAACTAATTAGTTGATTGCATTCGCCAGTCTCGTTTAATTAAATCAACGTTTGCGATACCGTCCGTCGCCGGCGCGCCTCGTTAGAACATGCTAATTTTACTTTTTATTTACCCAGCCTTACTACATAATTGTTCTACTTTAAACCTTACTGATTCATCGTCAACCCCGGTACAATTCCATTACTAGACACCTGAGTCTCTCAGAATGCTTGGATCACATGAAATTGTAAATTATACACAAAGAATTTTTAAATACGTATCATTGACTACGTTGATTTTGATGTTAGGTTTAAAATGAAACATAAGGTTGAATGTTCCCTGTTTTATTCATCAGCACTAATAAAATAATTTTATTACAACCGTATCAATAACACTCCACTTATCTATCAATCCAATGGTATTTACAACGCTTTTATATCAAATTCTCGGAACTATTTTTCTATTGTATCATTGTACATTTCCACTGTAACTTTACGCATCAAAAAAGCTCTTGTAACTTGATAATTTTAGTAATATATTCTTTCTAGATGTTGTTTATTAACATCGTTAACTATATATATGATCAGACTTCTAACATTCTCTATCTGAAACAGTTTTATTACGCTTTGGCAAAAAGTTCTTCGAAAAAATATTTTCGTACGTATAAGGTATTTCATCAACGTCGAAAAGAATATTAGTACCGGAAAAATAACATGCGGTTGTATATGATAAACCATACCAACGTATAGTATAGCTAACAATGACATACTTAATGAAAGAAAACATTTCTCATATGCTAGCAACTGTTAAGAATTTAATAATATTTAGAATTTTATTATAAATATTAATTTTGTTACTATTATTCCGAATATGTCCTATAAATAATGAATGTAATAAATGCGTAAATTGTATAATTAATTTAAGTAACCAGAGCGAAACAATTATTTGATACACCGATGTGTCTTTTATTTTGCTCCCTTAATACCTACGCTTACTATAAATAAAAGCTCTCCAGGAGATAATACTTAGTAAATATGATGACTCTAGTATTTTGTAAGAGTATCGACTTATGTTCACGTTCCATCAATTTAAATGTCGTTCAAAGCTCGGTGTCCGAACGTACGTCGTTGCGGAAGGGCGAAAGGACGAGAGCTAATGCATTTGAAGTCGTTTCCATTAACGACTACCCGATGTTAGTAACTGAGGTTAGGTTAGTTTCGGCTATAAAGGTGTGGGTGCGGGTGCATCGAGAGAGGAAAATCATCGGCGCTAATGAAAGGGTTGTGTTATTTAATGGGAGAATTTACCTATATTAAATTTTGTACTGAAAAATTCGACTTTTTGTAATATATTTCGTACATTATGCAAAAATAGTTTGAGCGTCTGCTATGCTTAGCTTTTGTTAACGGAAATGATAACAGTTACATTTTTTGTCTTAACTTCGATCAGGATCTTTCTCAAATATTGTAAAACGAGCTCTTGAAGTCATTGACGTAATTACTTAGGGAGAAGAAGATTCTGTATTCATAGTTATGCCATAGACCACTACAATCTACAGACTGAAAAACAAGCAAGAAAGCACATAGATTGTCTTTCATATTTCACATTCCATCATACTATATTTTTTCTTCACTCATATTAAAATAAAAGGCAGTTCATTTGCGGATGTTCGATATAAAGGAATGGAGAAAGGGAAACTAGTACGAGGAAAACAATTATCGTCTCTATAAAAACACGGATGGGGTAGCAAATGTGGGTTTTCTATTATTATTTCTAGAGCGGTGTTGCGTTAAATCATCTGTCTGATCATCGAAGAAGGTGAGTAGGCGGCATCGGGTAGTAGGTATCGGATATCAGTGAATCAAAGTCAAGTTCAGTTATAATTACAAAATTATTTTTACTATGTACACGTACGTTAATTGGCCTGCTGGTCCAATGATTAGTAACCCTGATAGCTGAAACGCGAGTTATGGATTCGGTTCCCACCCAAGACTATTTTTTGTGTGATAAGCACAAAAAAATATTGTGTATAAAATTCTCAATAAAAATATATATTTGTACAATAATATATTACTACTCGTATTAATAATATTAGCTCATATGGGTCTACGAGCAGCAGCCTATTGTCTAATTATCTTAAATGTTTATTTGTTTGTATTATTTAATTTGTTCAAAGGTATATTGACGTAATATGCTCGTTACATTCACTGAAGTCCGTTTGCTAGAAACACTGTTAGAGGCCGTAAAACTATTAACTATTAAACATAAACTAGTCCATACTAACGAGAATAGGCAAAAAATTCATGTTTAATATAGCTATAAGATATACATGTGTAGTACATCGCTTTCAATGGAACAAATGATCAAGACATGAAATCTACCCAATCAGAATTATATGCCACTGACGCGCTAGTTGGCGGAGTTATCTCCAATTATCCTTCTATCAGTAACTTTCTTTTAATTATTATCTTGTACGCGGAGCGCCAGTATCGTACCATCCATTGTAGCATTTCTAATAAAGATTAGAAACGCTACAATGGTATTTCAATCCAGTATCTCTCGAGTGATAACGTGGTCTTAAGTCCATTAGAGGGATTTATAGAGTAAGTTACAAATTGAGTTTTTTAAGCAGCGTCTTTATGTCCTCAGTAAATTATTATTTCGGACCTATTAATGTATCTTAAATACATACATTATAATAGGTATGGTTTTGAGGAACAATGATTAGCACAAATTTCCCCTAAACACTGACGTGAGAGCCAGGGGTCAAGGGTTCGATTCTCATCTAAATTTGCGTTATAATAATTACATGTGATATGTATGTACGAGTATGAATATAAATATGTGTATATTTAGATTCTATTCAATAATAGACGTGGACGACATCTGATAAATGATAGACATATTAAAGGAAACATTTTCGTTACAAATTCATACGACACTTTTATTCATAAGCAGTATTATATTTTTTGCGGACAACATGATTCCAAATACAAATTCTTGTCTCGACAAACAAAATCTGTTGTGGAGGGTCGCGAGGCTCGGGGCGCGTTGTTAGCGATGACTTCGCTTTTTGTTGGGATTAAGAGACTAATTGTAGTCGTGATGAGGTCTGCTCCAAATTCGAATTGCAAATACAATCAGAATGTTTGATGTTTTTTTCAAAACATTCTTTGATTGCGATGCCGGTTGTTTTCGAGTAGAAAAGTTAAATTGTTTTATTTTTGGGCGGATCTATGTAATACTTAGATTCCGAGCTGAATTGAGGACGTGTTTGTCCAACTTAAAGCTAATTTTGAATTTCTTCTAGAATAGCAATGCTAAATATGCAGCACTAACCTTTCGCAGCCGTAACTATACATATATTTAGCGATTTACTGTAAGGTTTTAATGACGTATTATAGAAACACTTGTACTTTTGTCATTAATATTGGGCACATAATGTTTATCATAAAGCTGCAAGGTAATAATCAATAAACTATGAAAATACACAAAAAATACGAAGATTGTTATGACAACGGTATTACTCGTTCATAATATTTTTGTTCTCGTAACATCAAAAATTTGAGTTCGGCGAAGGTGAAAACCAAAAAATCTCAAAGTATCTCTGTGACGATAAAGTTCGCTAATGATGACGTTACGGTTGAAAAAGGGCAATAACCTCAACGCGGCCATTTTGTTTCGCGTTCATTAAAACTAGCGCGAACTTACCTCACTGCAAGTAACATATAGTAATCATATAAATTTTTGTATGTATAATAACTAGTTTATCAGCTTTTAAATAAACAGGCCCTCTTCAGACGTATCTTACTATCTAATCACTTGGCTGTGTATGCAGATATTCCAAAATATTTATTTATTAATTGCTAAGAAAACAAAAGAAGTAGAAATCCTGCATTTGAGTCAACAGTGCGTTTTTATTCAAATCCGCATAATTGATGCAGGCAGCATTTTATCATTAAAAATATTATATTATAAAAGAAAATATATATTTATTTCTAAGTCTTTGTTGCATTATTAAGTAAAGAAATTACAGGAGGAGCAAGCAGCAGATACCAATTTTCAACTGACCTCGAATATGACTGTACTGAACTGTACTGAATTATGTTAGTGTTAGAAAGACAGATATATTAACTACAGGCTCACCACCTATTCCATGGGACTTAAACGTGACTGGTAAAACTTGGGAGTGTACTACACTCCTCTGCCTACCCCTTCGGGGATTGCTGGCGTGACGTTACGTTTTTTTCTTTTTAGAAATACGCAAATAGTCAATTCCACTTACACACAGCGTTAGCTTTGAGTTTGCTAAAATGGGCGGCACCGCGACGCGCTTTGAGCTACAAACGTTTGCTATATTTTCAATTCCGACGCACGCTAGAGGAGTTGCTTTGCTATGAAAAAATGGTTGATACGTGAATTTCTCGTGAAATGTATGTTAGCCCAAGGCAATTTCTGTGCAACTTTACAAGCGTAGCAAAATATTAGAGATTTCTCTATCACTTCCGTACGATATAACTCAAAGACTTATTTTGTTGGTGAGAAATATTCTCAAAGAGAAAACAGTTGCACTAAGACATTTGCAGTATACGTGGTTAGACTCTGTAAGCAGTATAAGCTTGCGAGATAGGTTTAAAATCGAATAAAAATTATTCTTATCTTTTTTATAGAAAGAACAATGAAACAGCAAGCTATTATCCTAATTTACGTAGTCAGCACATTCCGTAGACAACATGGATAAAGCAAAAAATACATTGAAAAGGACAAAATGCCACTGAACTTATTTTGTTTCATTGATGTAATAAATTAACATCTTAAAAAATAATAAGTTAAAAATATTTATGACTTTACTTACCACAGTCCAAGTGTAATTTATTAAGTAAATAATTACTTAAGCATTCATCATCATCATCATCAGTCTACTTCCGTCCGCTGCTGGACATAGGCCTCTCCAATGGCATTAATTACACATTTTTCCGCATCGCTATAAAACCGTAATTTTTTTTAAATAGGTTTTAAATTAAAAGTCCATATGCAATGAAACAAATAGTTCTATAGCGTTATGACAATTGCTTACTACTCGTACATCAAACTGTTTTTGCAATAGCAGAAACTTTCCGACATATACCAAAAACTAATCCCGCACGTGGCACAAACTTCCCGAGGACCGAGCACAAAAACCGCACGTCCCGCAGCGTACAAAGGGCTTCCAGCCACAGCCGTCCTCGCGAGCCGACCTCGTATGAGATCTGTTTCTTCATGCATCCCTCATATTTTGTGGCCCATTACAATCAATTTTGCAGTCCTCTTTCTCAATGTCAATAAAAATCTATTCACCCGTATATGCGCTTTTGCATTGGTGTTGCGTTTACAGCAGTGATAGCCTAGGGAATTATGCTTCAGCCATCACTTCGGAATTCTTGGGTTCAAATCCTGATGCCTTCTCTTTACAAAAAATGTTCATTTTAATATTTAATATCAGTTGTTGTAACGGTGAATTAAAATATGACGAGGAAACGTGGCGTACCGTAAAGTTTTCCACAATGTTCTTTAATCCGGGTGTAGGTTTCAAATCTGCATTTAACCAGCATGTTAGGTTATGGTCTTAACCCTCCCCATGCTGAAAGGAGACTCGTGACCAATAGTGGCTCGATAGAACGTTGATGATGATAATGAGTATCCTAAAGTAGAAGTTGGTACAAAAATCCTAATGATATATGCGCATGTAAGGCGCAAAGTCCCAGTGAATCGGGTACAAGGACCGTGTGTCCCACAACCGCATAAGGGCCATCCAGTCGGGTGCCGTCGAGGCCGTCCTTACACTACATCTGTCCCTCCGTGTATCCTTACAATTTTCTACTTCTTTTCCGTTTTTTTAATTTCTTGTTTCTCGCATGACGGCGTGTCATTGTTTGTATTTCGTACTTTACATTTCTTTTGTTGTTTATTTATTAAATAGTATTTTCGAAATACATATAATATATAACATTTCAAAGCACAGTTTCCAAAAAGGCAACCAACGATTATTGCAACAGATAATAGAATTCGTCGCTCGGAAATAATTTTTCTGAGTCTCGAACCTGATAACTTCCGTGCAATTTACTGACCGTTTCATTTAATGGTTGATCTTGTTTTCGACTTAACAAAATTTATAAATATTAATGATTAGTCGTTAAATACATTAAATGCGGAACATCTATAATTTTGAATGAGTCAGTGATAAAACTTCAATGTATTATAGTACGTTGTCAATTACACACCGTTAAAAATAATATTAATTGTTTTACAAATTTATTATTTGTTTAAATATTGTAAATGATTGATCTGTCGCAAATACCTACTGGAGGAAGACAAACCAAGCGACGATGGAATTGAGAATTATTTGTCATTGTCCCAGTTTGCACCCAAAGCGATTGGGTGGACGGCCGATAATAAATAACCCCCAAGCTCTTTGTAACGCTATTCAGCTCGGCATCCCCTGGGTGTCAGTTCACTAACCCTTGCGAAACGTGATTTTTGGATCACGACTTTACTAGGTAAAACCCCCCCTGGGTGCACGATGCTCGTGTTTTTTTATTATTGAATCCAATAACGGGACGGGAGTTGAGATTTAAAACAAAAAAATAATTATTTAAATGTAAACTATTTAAATTTAAGCTGTTTGAAGAACAAAGCTTGATAGTAAAAATATTATTTCTTTATGTCATTGTGAGAAAAGATTGCGTGTGTAGTAATTATTGATATTGTCATAAACTAAATGTTTTTAGAGAATTGAACCTTTTCTTTTAAAATAAATAATTACTATTAGTAATAAGATCTTTAGCTTGCTATATTTAATTTTCAAATAATTTTAAAGAAGGATAGATTACAATATAGCAGATAGCAGATCACAATATAGCAGATAATGACATCTTTCAATGACAATTATCATAACGAGCACAATAATTCGAAAATACTGGAAACATAATTTGTAAAAATCATGTCCAGTAAGGTAGCTGACGCGGCTGCGACTCGGTAGTAACTTTAGAAGAAGAACAGAAGCCGTGAAATTTGAACGTTTCACTTTCAAAGTGTAACTAGACGACGTGAACTGTGTAACAGTGTTTTTCACCGAAAGTTCAAGGCAAGTTCCGATATGTTTTTCGTGTCGCCTCACAAGTTAAGTAAGGTGGGCTAAGTTTGTTGCGAAATTCGTTTAAGGCACAAAGTTAAGGGTAGAGGATTCACCCACTTAAAAGTCAACTAAATTAACTTGTAATTAAACTAATTAAATCGAAGTTACTTTCCTAATTGAATGTTAATGAAAGGCAAAGTAATTCTGATTATCGATATTCCTTAATATGATCAAATTCCTAAATCGTCCTCGTCGAACCTCTGAAATGCAACATGCGAGTCAAAACTATTTCTTAATTGTTATTTTAAGAAAGTAGCAATCGAGTAGGCGGCAGTCACATGATGCAGTTGCCGTGCATAAACTTCTTCAACCGATTCCGAATAAGACTTTAACTAGTACTGTCTTGTTAGTAAATTTTATTATGAGTGATTAATCAGATTGTTATTTAGTATTATTTATTAACGGGACTACTCTTAGTATTAACTTACTTGGTCTTCTAACCTTTTGTATTCGAAATGTAGGCTCCTGTTCATATTTATAATTCTTACTATTATAACACATTGTTAGGTCCGTCCCAGGATAGGCAGAGAGCACCGAGTGCCAAAATCTCTATCCATACATACTTGATCCTCTTTTTAACTTTATAATTACTTCCTTCGTACTGTTATAGAGATGACATGTATCCTTTAGTGCTTACCTAGATACTCCCTTTTCCCTGAGTCATCCGTTTGAAA
>DWEE01003310.1:0-10619 GCA_018245755.1 Parelbella macleannani
GTAAAGAAAATAATAGGTACGTTAGCGTACCAATGTAACTTTTTAAGAACCATCGTGCTAGCTATATTTGCCGGAAAGCAACACTCCTGAAATCTTTCATATTGTAGGCTATAATAATGAATACGACGTAGAACATAAAATTCTAAAGAACAGTGTGTCATCTGAGAAGGAGAACTGCTTGCCTGCCCAACATACCTCCCGCTGTGCCACATGCTAACAAACTTTATTTAATTAAGATAGGGTAGATAACGTGTGTAAATGTTATGACATCTTATATCAAGGTGATGCTGATGATAATAAACGAGGAGAGTGCGGATAACTTACTATAGTTAGGTAACTCGAAATAAATTTTCAATCCTCCATAACTCTAAAGATTAAGGAAAAGTAAAAAGAGTTATGCTTCTGAAATATGAGTAGTTCTGGGTTGGGTATTGTTGGGTTTTTCTAACTAGAAATTCTCTGTAGTAGCACGGAGTCTGGATTTGTGTCCGTTGCTTGACAATAGGTTTACCCCCTATGCCATAGTTGGACGTATAACAGTTTTAACGTAACTAGTGAAACGTGGGAGAGTACCTACTATACTTTTCTGTCTCGTCCTTCGGAGATTACAAGCGTGATGTTAATTTAATTTTTTTTTTCACAAATTGTAGTGCTTAATAAGCTTGAGTTCTGTCTTCAATAAATCGGATATGATTGGATAATTTCACCAGAAATCATCAGCGTTAGTGAAGTACATTTTGAAATTAAATTTTTATTTTCAAGTTTCAATTAATCTGTGCATCACTGTGTCTAGTACTCAATAATTTGATTACCGCAAATTATGTGGAATTTCTTAATGTAATAGAAAAACTGTAAAATAAAAATGTGAATTATAAACTTATGGTAAATATTTCAGTTGCAATGAGTTATCTAGGTTGAGCCATGTACAGTTTTGTGCCTACTTGCGCTACTACACTCATAAGAGGAGGTTACGTGTACCGGCACGTGCCACAATGGTGAAAGATAAGTTACTTGGTGCGCATCGAGCCATGAACCGAAAGTCTGGCGTTTGCATGCGAAATCCACTCCACATCACAGTTCGTGTTTGTCTACGGCAAGTTTCGCTTGTCCAGGTGCTGGTGGAAAATTAATTACAGTTGCGTAATTAGGCATCAAAACAATATAATCGCAGCGGCGCGATCTCTTCTTGTGTAATACTTAATCTTTGCGCTTATTGCAGGGTGATACAAAGCCTGTCATCTACATAGATAATAAAAACTAATGAAAATATAACAAATCGTTACTAATATTTTTTTTAATCGAACCTTATCTTAAGGTTTTGGACATTTTTAAGGGTAAGTATCGCTAAGCGTAAGTATTATAATAAATATTAAGAAACATTTCTAAGACTCTATTGCTTGTGTATAGGTTTGCTGTTTACTAGTTCATGCAAATCTCAAGGGAGGTATGGAAACGACACTCAGCTTATAGGCTTAAACAGTTATAGAAAAAGCGTTTTAATCAACATAATACATTTTAGTACGAGTACCACTTTTAAAAATTACGGTGGTATTTGGGCAAATTGCCTGATGGTGTTTTGTAAGTACCTAGTGATAAACTAAGCTTTTAATACAGACATGTACCTAAATGAAATGAGGTTTTGATAAAGCTATTTTTCAATTTTTATTTAACGAAAACGTAAACCTTTCAGCGTTTATTTACTTTGGTTACCTGAAGCGAACGTTATATACCATTTAAATGACGTCACAAACGTTAATTTATTGGTTTTTTAAATTATATAGATACACCAGCTAGATCTTAATTAGTATTTAATAACGTTGATAGTATTTTAAAAATGGTTAAGGCAAATATTGAGATATTGCAAATAGAATAGAATTTATTATGTGCCATGCGAGTGAAAGTTTTCATTCTAATCATCATCATCATCATCATCAGCCTTACTACTCTCGTCCACTGCTGGACATAGGCCTCACCAATGGCACGCCACATTCTCATCTACTTATTAAATATTAGTTATCACGTCATGCACGTACGATCAATTAAAATGCAACCACTAAAAAATGTAACATCATGTCTCTAATCCCGTAAGCAAAGGAGTGTAGCCTGTATACTTCCATGTTTCACCAACTACGTTTAGAGAAAATAAAATATGTAAGTACGTTCGAATGTACATATGTTCGACGCACTAATACATAGTTCCGATATGTTTGCAACGTAGGTATCAGTGGAAATGAACACAGCAGTAAGTCTAGTCAGTATTACTTTATTATGTGGTATAACGGTAATTGTTAACAAATATATAATATAAAAAAACTCTTAATACCTAAATACTTTTAATTTTGAGTCGATTCTATTCTCCTAGGATTAATTATTGACGGAGAATGCCACTAGACATTAAGTTCGCCCTATGTTATGCCTGTATATGGTGTACAATTAAGAATAAATAAATAAATTAATAATTAAATAAAGCGTCGAGGTTTCGTGGCAAGTTTTTAGTTAAAGCATATAAAACATTATCGATTTCGGAAGACGAGTATTAGTCGTATTAGGTTTTTCTAACATGAAATTTCTAGGAGAGCCTGGGAGTCTCGATTTGTGCCCGATGTATGGCAACAGGTCAAACGTGGGAATGTAGGTACTACACTCCTATGTCTACCTGTTCGGGGAAATACAGGCTTACTATAATGAAAATAATCTAACACGAAATTATTTATAGTTTATATAATAACTGTTCCCTTTTCAGTTATATTAACCCGGTAGTCATTTATTATACAATAATTTTATTGTTTCTAAACGTATAAAGACATATAATATTACAGATTACAAAGCATGATATAACGTTCTAGTTAACCATTTCCTTATTAACACATAACCGCATAGCTACTATTCTTGGTTTAATGTAACGAGATATATTTTGATAAATAAGTATATATACTTTTTACAGTGGATTGTGGTTATGAACTGAAATAAAAGTAACCTAAACCATAGTTTTGATTTTTTAAATTATGGCATACACAAAGCAGATGGGTTGGCAGATCATCTACTTACTTTGTAATTAGAAAAAAATTTGAAATTAATAAAAATGAAAATTTAAAAAAAGAGTATTTGAATATTTTAGTTTTTAAGCCTCATTGAACTTGCTAAGCTCAATGGTTTTTTATTTAGCACATTCATATTCCGAATTTAGTAAATACATAATTATGTACGAAGCCTAAATAGTACCTAACTATTTATTTATGAATGTAGTTTTTATTTAGGCTTTCGCGCCAATATAATTATATCTATTTATTGTTATAGCGCAAATGAATTGTAATTCATGACAACCATAGACTCAATCAAATTTGTCCTATCTGTTTCGTTCTATGCATTGAGGCTTGAGTCCTCCATCATAGGGCCCATTAAACAGAACGGGTTGTTCATGTCCGACGTAAATAGTAGAATTTATGAATATTATTGCAACAGTGTCTATAAAGCGAACAGTCATCTGTGCCGAGATGTGCACATGTGTATTATATGTTGGTGACAGTTAGATAAATGGGTAACTGTATCATAATGACGACCCGTCCCGTTCGTTGCTTATGGGTTACGTTGTACGACGGATAGCAGGCACACTTATGACGATACCGTGGTTGGCAACTTTATTCTGGCTTGAAAATAGATCATTCAGATAAGATCCATTAGGAGTTAAGATAATGTAATATCAATAAAACAAGCTATTAAATTGTAGTGATATTTTACATGAGGGTAAACTATTGCAATGCTTTTTAAATCCCTTTATTTCCATATTATTATACATTTAATCTGTCCAAAGTTTATTAAGAATTCTAATTCTCAGTCTTATAGTCCTAAAGACAATTGGCATTCGATGCTCTGGAGTCTGGACCCCATTAGAAACTTGGCGCGTCGATATAAAAGTAATGCCGTTTGCTTATTCAACAATTTTGCATTACTTATATTTGTCAATTTGAAAATGTTGCATGGTGAACTTAAAAATATGCCATATTGCATCTTAAACGTCATCATTAGATAATCGTAGAAAATGCGAATTTAATTATTTAAATCAGGACCCACATAAATAGTTTTAAAGTAATTATAGTTAACAAAAGTTATCAAAATTCGCAACTTCCGAAAACTGACGTAAGGAAAACCAAAGGCCGTTAATAACAATGGCAGTAAGGGAAAGTGCCTCCGCATCGTACCATAGCAATGGTCCATTGTTTCCCGATTTTATTGTTTCCAGTTCTGTTTGGTCCTTGACGCAATCCCATAACGCTTGGACCACGTTTTATACTTCATTACATCACCCGCTTCAAAAATACTTATAAACATAATAATATTGTTGACATAAAATAAGTAGTTTTGTATTTCGTCGTTTTGAAGTTTTCAAGATGTTTGCCATTTTGCTATTTCACCCATACATACTCTTGTTTTACTTTATATCTCTTATGCTGTATTATATTTTCGAAGAGAAATGTTTTGTATGACAGTTCTTTTAATTTCAGGTGTGAACAGAACGGATTCACTGAAACGAAGACTATGATACAATGAGTGACTCGGAAGGTAGTGAGGGATGGATTCGAAGGCTCGAAAGATTTTTAAACGACTAGTTATTTTTTTATTAGCCATTTCACATGGACAATGTTCATCATGTCCGATGCCAGACACGATAATACCGTGTATATGCACCAATAGAAGTGACGATTTACAAATATGGTTCGTGAAAAAATTAACTAACAATTACCTTGTATGGTGGTAAAGTAGAGGGAGCTAGCTTAAGGCAACTGTTGAATAGCTACTACAAACCATAAAGTAGTCATGCACTCCTAAGTAGATTTAAAGTTCTATTACGATCAGATCAAACTGGAATTAGATATTGAAGACTAAGCTAACGCCTAGTAACATGTGTCTGCTTCTGATCTCCTTTATAGTGATATAAAATTAAAATGTATTTTTAATGTAGGTATATGTATTTATAATGTATTCCTTAGATGCAGAAATAGGTGCAGAAGTGTTTGCATCACTAATCGAATCCTGTACCTGTAGTCAACTATTTCACCATTTTTTAGAATTTCATCCTAATGGGCTGGCCATTATATTATAATTGAGATATCTATTAAATATGTTTTGTGCTGTTTTTAGGTGTACACACAGCGATTTACCGAAAGTAGTGAAGGGTGTACAAGGAATTGGTGAATTCATTAAAAACCCAATAGATGAACTTATTATTGAAAATAACTACCTCCCGTCTTTGCCTGGGAGGCTATTCCAAAATGTAAAAATTTTAAGACTCATGATACGACACAACGGTATTGAAAGATTGTCTGTAGCATGGCTGGAAACACAAGAAAAGTATTTAGTAGAAATATTTATTGTTGAAAATGACTTGAATAGCATTCCGTCAGAAAGTTTAACGAGATTACAAAATTTACAAGCCATTACAATACAGTCTCAAAATTTAAAAAGGATACCGGCTTTCATGAACATGCCGATGTTACGATATGTAAACATACAATCTGAAAATTTAAATAATATAAATGAACACACTTTTAAAAACTTACCAAGCCTGGAAAAATTATTTATACAAGGCAGCCGCAACCTACAAACGCTTAAAGAAAATGCGTTTTATAATTTATCCAAACTAAAAAAGCTGGAAATTACAGATTGTGGTATTAACATAGTTCATATGAGAGCTTTTTCTCTCTTGCCTAATCTTAATGAACTCTCTTTAAGCAATAATAAAATTTTCGATGCTACAATGGTCGGAAGAGCTACTCGAGACTTACCAATGCTCTCTATTTTAAATCTTAATTTTAATATAATAGACAAATTAAATGAAGGTGCTTTTGTTGATCAAGCTATGTTGGAAAGTTTACTTTTATCAAATAACAAAATAAATATCATACACCACGGAGCATTTCATAGAGTCCCAAAATTAAGGGAAGTTGATTTAAATTACAATGATATTGTCAGAATACATCCGGAGTCATTCTTGCAACAATCCGGCAGCGGCGTTGAGGAATTGCATCTTATTGGAAACAAAATAATGCATATATCAGAGTTTAAGTCACTATTAGATGCTCTGCCGCGGTTGAAATTTTTGGATATGAGTGATAACCTATTGCAAGAAATACCAAGAGGCGCGCTAAGAGGTCACCCTAGCTTAGAGTGCTTACATTTAAATAGAAACAATATTAAAATTATCCAAGCTGAAGCTTTTGTAGCCATGCCTGCACTTCGAGAATTGCATTTAAGCAACAATTCTTTAAGTGACCTCTATGAAGGCCCCTTTTGGAATTTGCCGGCTTTAAAAGGTTTAGATTTGTCAAATAATCTATTTCAACGTCTTCAACCAAAACTTTTATATAATTTGCCAGCGCTTAGGAGAGTTAATTTGAGCAATAATCAGCTCTCCGTTATAGATCCAATGACTTTTATGGAATCTCCATTGTTAGAATATGTAAATGTATCAAGGAATGTTCTTGTTTCTATACATCCTGCAACGTTCAGGAATCTACCGAATTTTTACGAAATGGATGCCAGTTATAACCGGCTGGTCGAGTTTGTGCCCGGATTACCAAGAGGCTTAGAGAAATTGTTTTTAAAAAGAAACCAAATAACGAATTTTCCAGCTCCATCGTCTCCAGATTTGGATCTCCCAGCTCTAAGAACGTTGGATATATCAAACAACGGAATTCAAAGGATTCCCCATGCAGGAATGAAAACTCTTCATAATTTACGAAGACTATACATGAAACGTAATGGATTGAGACAGATTGATACTACAACATTTAACGATTTGACTATGTTAGAAATATTAGATCTCAGTAATAATCAAATAATATCTATACACCCAAAGAGTTTTAATAAACTTACTAATCTCAAGCTTGTCAATTTACATGGAAATCATATAGATAATTTTGATTTTACAGCCATCCAAGATAATGGTGCGTTATCGACTCTTGATTTCAGCAAAAATAACCTAAAAAGCATGAGTTCTGATCTAGTGAATCGGGCTATAGACATAGAGGTGCTTAATATATCATCAAATAATCTTAACGAGTTGCCTGCTACTTTGAACATGCTGACTAAATTGAAATTGTTAGATGCAAGTTACAATCACATTAAACAATTTGATGGAAATGTTATTAATAATGTACAGACTCTAATCGAAGTGCGGATACAAAGTAACAAAATAGTTGAAGTACGCACAGGAAGCTTCAAAGACCTAAAACATCTAGTAACAATTCGTATGGACAATAACCAGATAGAGATCATACATTCCTTGGCGATGGCAGACCTACCAAATTTAATATCCGTATATTTGAGCAGCAATCATATTATCGATATTCCAGACCGCGTTTTTTCTAATCTTCCTAAACTTAGAATATTGGAACTTCAAGGAAATCGTTTGCAGTTTATATCTTTGCGTGCATTTGAAAACATACCCCTATTACAATATTTAAACATGAGTAACAATCAACTTACTAACGTTGATAATACTGGTATAAGGCAGCTTCCATCATTAGAAGTTCTAGATATTAGTTTTAATAAACTGACAAAAATTACGCGAGAATCTTTTCAATATATGGAATGGCTTGTAGAATTAAACTTAGACAACAATTTAATATGCTACATTAACGGGCAACCGTTCGATGCAATGCCTCGGCTAAAAGTATTGTCCTTACGATACAATAAGCTTACTTCAGTATCAGAAAATACGTTTACCAGTTTGAGAAACAATATAGCCATTTTGGATATCGATGGTTAGTAACTCACTTACTACGTAACCAATAATTATTGAAATGACAAAATTTATTGTAATAATGTGGTTATTGTTCCAGGTAATCCTCTCGTCTGTAATTGCGCATTAATTTGGCTCAAATCGTGGTTGTCAGAATCAACAGCTATTGGACCAAAATGTAGGGATGGAACGTTTGTTAAAGGAATGCCATTTACGCGAAACGATTGTGAAAATTTTCCTACAAATAATGACGTTGGTCGATCGTGTGTTACTCATGAAAATGAGGCACTACTTCCCAATTTAGCATCATCACAAGTATTCACATCGTTAGATAAAGATTTTTCCACACAAATGAAGAACAATTACGTAAACAAAGTTAATAGGCCTTCTCCAGAAGAATCTGAATATTTTTATGATGAATATGTTGACTATCCTTACAATGAAACACTAATGGACGGTTTGAATGATGAACTCGATAATAGCAATAATTATAACAATGTTGGAAACACTCCCACATTATATGCTGCAATGAAAAACACAACTAGCAAAACTTCAACCCTACCAGTAAAAACCCCTTCAAGTGGATTCACTTTTTTTGGTCTACCTCTGCCTTCAGTTGACATGGGAAAATTATTAAGTACTAGCAGAAAAATGGATTGGTCAGAAAAACCACATCATAGTAATAAATATCAGATAACAGAACCACCTAGGTTTGAAACAGGCGGGTTTACACCTATGCTTCCAGAAACAACCAGTGGCTTTATGCCAATTCCAAATCCAACCCAAATATTAAACACACACAAACCAATTCAACATAAACAAGGAAATATTGTTTACAGTAACACAGCAACATTTGACAAAAGTGTGATGGTGGCTGATAAATTACCAGCAGTAAAATCTGTAGAAAACAACACAATACAAAAAAAGATAAAAACTGAAACACATGAATTAGAAGCTTTTTTAAATGACAATAATAGGACTCATATTGCTTATAATAAAACAAAAAATATTGAAGAACAGAATAGTGACCCCAGTACTTTGAGACATTACAATCTTAAAGAATCCAATCTGACTATAACACATGTAACCGAGAAGGAAGCTATTATTACAACAGACATTAGCAATGATATGGCATTACAGTCATGGTTGGATGTATCCACACCACCAGCACCATCTACAACGGTAATATTGAAACCCACAAAGAAACATATAGAAGCTCAGCCTCCAACATTTCCTCCAAACAGTGAAGAGCTGGTGAGAAGAAATCATAGTGTAAGACCAGCAACAATTACAAAAGTAAATATGCCAATAGCTGAACATTATGATCTGAGAAACAATTATTCCCCTGTGACAAATAGAGAGGGTAAAACTAGATTTACTGGGAATAACAATTCTCATAACACTAAGGCGAGGCATGCAGATGATAAGGATTGGTATTATAAGAATTATAACAGTTCTAATGTAGAACTGTATATTGCACCAGATTTAAGTAGCTCTAAAGCAGATATTGTTATAAAAAGTAGAATAGACATAGTTGTATTATGTTATTTTATTTTAGTTACAACATAAAATATATAAATAAAAAAGTTCATATACATCACAGCTGATCTTCTTATTAAATTAAAATACAACTATAATATTAATTACAAATAAAGATTTATATACACTGAGGATTTTTCAAACATTGATTTTTGTAAAATAGTCTCTCAACTTATCCAGAGCTTTATATCTGTGAGATATTTTGTTTTTGTCCTCTTTGGGCATTTCCGCATAAGTTACATCATAGCCATCAGGTTGGAATATGCAGTCCCATCCAAAGTCTCGCGTTCCACGAGGTGACACGATAGTCCCTTTAGTTCTGCCTTGAAAAAGTATAACATCAGAACAATCTATTGCAGAACAGTAAGCAAATGTGCAGATTGCCTCTGCAGATTTATCATCCCATGCAGTAAGCAATTTTGTCAAGCCTTCAGGTTTCAATTTTTCCAAAAACCATTTGATGTATGGACCTGGTAGTCCACTAAGAGCATTAAAACATAAGCTCGTGTCTTCAATTACCACGGGTTTTTGTAATCTCCGTGCTGCGTCCTGACATTTCTTTATAGAAATTTCATCAATCTCACCCTGCAATTCCGGTAGGTCGATTTTATGACTAACAACTTCCAATGGAAATGTGCTACCTAGTATAGCTCGTACTTCTTCCAACTTTTTTACGTTTCCCGTTACAAAAGTTAAGGTTCTGTGAGCCATTGTAATGAATTTTTGTTTCTGAATGGTTAAATATTATAAGGTAATTAATTTCAATTGTCTAGTTAATAACGGGCACAATTTAAGAATGAAAAAAGAAGAATGAAATTTGCTATCGAATATAACCAATTTCATCTTACAATTTCAGTGTTGGTTCATGGTATTGACTGACAGATGGTAAACTCTTCTAACACTAAATTTATTGGTTCTCGATTTCTCATTTTCCAGCCAGATATATTTAAACGCATGAGAAGTCCAAAGCAGATATCCTACAATATAAGTAGTAGTAGGTAGTAGGTAGCATTATAGCTTTGGAACCATAGACTTTTACATTTTAAGCCATTTCAATTTTCTACTTGCATATCTTGTTCGCCGAATGAATGCAAGTGGAGGTGAGTACACCCTTAAAGAGTCACATCGCAGTTACATCGACCGCCCTCGGTACATAAGCAAAATGCAAATATTGAAGTAGCAAGTAGAGTCAACTCAATAACCGTATGAAGGTATACCATTGAACTTAGCATCGCTGGCTAAATAACATACCATAATACACCATAATAAAATAATAATAATCGACCCATTTGTCATTCCACTGTTGGAATATGGGTCTCCTCTCATATTGAGAGGGTTA
>DWEE01003311.1:0-10619 GCA_018245755.1 Parelbella macleannani
GCTGGAGACACAACGTTGAGGGCACATATCACATTTGTATGGCCTCTCGCCAGTATGCTTCCTACAACATCATATATTATAAAAGAAAACGTAACATCACATTTGTAACACCCAAGGGGTAGGCAGAGGAGGTACACTCCCATGTTTCACCAGTTACATTTACATCCTACTATGGAGTAGGTGATGATTTTGTTGCTATTCATATTGTTTGATTAGGTCTTCTATTCAATATTTATTTGATAAGCTCAGGTACTTTTTGTGTCTCACAATCAGTGTATAAATTATCTACAAATATGTCTGTACTTAGCAATGTATATCAGCAGTTCAAGTGTCTGGCTACTGCAACACAGCCTGTCCAGTCTGAGACCAAAGTGGCAGACCTTACAGACTTAGTATCCTCTCAGAATAAGAAGAGTTAACTAATCTCATTCTGAGAGAAGATCCATTTTGAACATTGGAACAATAAAAGGATTTATGATAATAAAAATAACAGACCTAAGGTGGACGTTGAGCGATGACTTCTGTATGAAGCGCAGACCACAGAAGGTGCAGACATGTCGCTTGACACCCATGTGTATCATGATATGCTTCTGCAGGTAATCGTGACGAAGGAAAACATTGCCACATGTCTGCAAGTAGACAATTATAATCTATAAGAATATCTCAACAAAGAGGTAAAAACTAAAAATGAAAAAAAATATATAGATGCCTGTTTGGCCAGGGATTGTTTTCAGATTTTTGAGGCAAAATTTCCATGTCAATTTTTATCTGGAAGAAAATATGTTATTCCATACCTAGGTGTGAATTATCTATTTTATAATATAATCTTCTTAACATTTGCATATGCAAATTTATCATCTGGTCAGCTACCACAGTACAGACTGGCTGGTTTTGGAATTATATCATAATATTTTTATTGCAGCAAATAGGGGTAAACAATGCTTTTACAATTTAAATGAGTCTATCAAATTTGACTATTAAATAAAAAATAAATAAAATAAAACTTGACTATTACCAGCATTCAATTACTGAATATTTTCTAAAATGTCATTTTATTTCATTAATCTTATCAATTGTACATTTTTAAATCCTTTTGTGCTGACAATATCTTTCCACTGAATAATAATATTTTTTTAATCACCACTAACATAACTTTCTCTTGAATGTGTGTCACCGGTCTTATATAGCCTCCAGTATATACGCACGTATACATATATATAAAAACAATAATTTTGCTGAAATCCTTAACAGAACCTACCTCGCAAACAAAATGATTGTCAACAGTATCATGAGTCATCATGTGTCCTTTCAAACTGTCCTTGGTCTTGAATGATGCATCACATTTTCGACATTGAAATATATTCTCCGACAACTCTAATGCGACATCACTCTCTTTCCCTGCATGGTACCTCATGTGTGCCTCGTATAGTTTACGTGAGGGTAGGAACCGATCACAGAGAGGACACTTGTAACCCTGTACCAGCGCCTTGCAGAAGTTCTTCTCATGGCTTGTCCGAGACCTTGTGGTTTTAAACTGTTTGATACACCCAAAGCATTTGTACCAGCCATTTTTGATTCCATGATGTTCCAAATTATGGTTATTAAGCTTTTCACTGCAGTCATATTCCATGCAGCAGATATAGCAGTAGCTTTCCAACTGTTTTTTTATTTTTATCTTATGCTTCCGTTTTACTAGCTTAGGTTTCAACGATCTCTTTTTAATAGAAATATTTGCTATGCATTCATTGTCAGATATATCTGTATTTACCTCATTTTTAATCTCTGCTTTCACGTCTGTGGCACTGTCAATAATTATGCTTCTTTGTCGTCCACTATCTATGATTTCTCTAAGCTTTCTATCGGATTCCTTGCAATAGGTTTTAAAAGAATAAATTTTCTTAACAAAGTCCCAGCATTGATCACAGACTTTGTTTGGATATTTGTCGTTGTATAAATCTATGTCTAGGCACTGCCGTATCACGTCCATCACCTCGATTTTTAGGCCGTTTAAATGAATCATATTACTGGTTATTTCTCTAAAGGGATTCTTTGTCCAGCACAGCCTGCATACGTCACCTTGTAAAAAATACTCGTAAGTGTACAAATCTGACTTAAGTAATAATGAATTCAGCGTAAACGCCATTGGGCTCTGTTGCAATTAATGTTTATAAATTAAAAAATAATTTATTTTCATATAAAGTAACTTCATTGAATAAACAATCAAAATATAAACAGAACTGACAGGTCTGACGGCTGTCATGCTGCATGTCACCATACCCACTCACTAACTTTTTAAGTACATAATTTAAGCATAGAAATCGAAATTTACAGTCGTATATAAAATATATTTACACCATGTGAATAAAACAAGCCGATTAGGGGAACTCTATGTCCAGCAACGGAAATAAAGGACCTGACGATAATGATGATAAATAAAACAGTGACTTAGTAAGAGGAAATCGGATTTTTTACTATTGTGAGCCGAAATCAGCGTGAACAGTAATAGCCACTCAGATTTCAGCCACTGCCTCTGGGTTTTGGGTTTGAATTAGGTGCACGCCTCTGCACAAAAAAAATGCGTCCTCAAATTAAATATTACTTGCTGTTACAGTAAAGGAGAAACGTATAGAATTCTGCACATCTTAAAGTTCTCTATCAAACTCTAACGCATGTGAAACCTATCAAACCGCGTTTGGCCAGCGTTTCTGACTTTAGTTTTTCTTATTCTGAAAGCAGACCCGCGTTTAGCAGTAGAACAATATAAAAGTAGATGATAATAAAACCAAAAATTAAGCCCTAACATATCCCATTTTCATTGTGTATTTTAGCAATTAAAATTATGAACTAAATATTAAATTGACTGCCTCGTTGGTCGAGCGGTTTCAAGCGCGACTGCCGATTGGGAAGTCTTGGGTACAAATCCCAAGTCGGGTACTATTGGATTTTTCTAATTTAGAATTTCTAGTAGCGACTAGGAGTCTGGAATTGTGCCCGGTGTATGGCAATAGGCTCACCACCTATTCCATAGGACTTAAACGTAAATGGTAAAACGTGGTGGTGTAGTATACCCCTCTGCCTACCCCTTTCGGCGATTACAGGCGTGGTTTTACGTTTTTTTTTTTTAATATTAAATAATATATGTATGTTACTCTAATTCGTATTTTTGCAATTTATTTAGGGCTTTTCACCCCTTAACATAATTAGAAATTTCATAGGCGCAATCCCCATCATTTTTAGGGGAGATGCATGTGCACGCTATATTGTTAATTACAAAAATATTAATCATCATAATGCACTTCTATAATTCTAAGTAGGCATTTAAAATAAGACTTTAATGTAATGTCAATTAAGCCACGTAGATTTTTGAATATATTAAATCGAGTGGTCACTTTTATTAAACATTTTTCCTTTTTTTCACGACAGAGTGTAGTATAGTGCATCCCATTGAACCTTTCTATTAATGCGTATTTAAAATTGTTTATCATTCTACCATTTTATACAAAATACCAAATACCACCATTATTACCAAATTACCAAAATTACCAAATTATTACCAAAATACCACCATTATTATAAATAATGTTAGTTTTAAAAAGTATCTCAACGTCACACGTCTATCTCCCCAAAAAAATAGACAAAGGATTTAGTACTCCCACTTGTCACAAGTTGTTAAATGTCCTATAGAATATGAAATGATTCTTATGCCATATACCAACAGAAATCTGAACCCCGAGCTAATACTGGGTATTTTGAGTAAAAAAAATATACTTTGTAATAAAACACTAATTTGTAAAAAAAACTTTAATGTTGCAATTACAACACGTTAAACTTACACTAATATATATGAACTAGGAAAGGAAATATTTAAGTGTTGGAACATATTGGTGAAAACGGAACTATAAAAAAACCCGTATAGCTTTTGAGAATAACGCCATGGAATTATTATTAATAGTAAAGTTGTATGTGAACATGCTTATAGTACAGCTTGGTGATTTAAGGCGGTCACAGTCACATCTGTATGAATGTCCAGAAAAAGACTGCCAGAGCTCTCACAGATATAATTATATCCCTCCACTGTCGGATATTTGGCTTTTTTCAGAATGAGCCTTTAAATTTAGTATGTCTGTCTATCCTTTTAACGAGAGTTACATCCGTATTCAAAAACATTTATTACCGCCATTACATATTGAAAAACCGTTACAGTTTAAACTAAACCCAATAGATGGCATTACTAGTCAAATAAATCAAGAATTTTAAATCCATTATGCAATGGAGCAATTGAAAAACATGGCAAATGTTTTACATCATCCGACATGACTTAAATTCAGACGTGTGCCAACCACTATCAAGAGGAATACCTCATGGCGTAGTCAACTGCATACCACTTCATATAAATCTAACGTAACAATGGAAGGATTGGTATATAGCATTGAAAATACATGAACTAATCCTTAAGCAGATTTTTTAACTGAGGATTCAAAGAAAATAATGGATGTAAAAAAGTTTTTTCAATATATTCTATCAAATGGTGTTCCTGAAGTATTTCTAATCCTAAACATTTAAGCTAAATCCTACGAACATACATCAATAATACATACTATAAAATGTCTGATAATGACTTTTTTTTACTAATTATAATAATTATAATCTTTTCAACACCAAACATTGAATTATACAGCCAATGACACATTACAATTATAAAATGGGGATTAATTCTAAAAAGTGTTTAAAAATGTTTTAAATAAATTTATTCTATTACAAAATATTAAATAGAAGGTATTACCAATGGCTAATATTACAGGGTGGCACAAGTCCTAGGCCTGGCAACACTACATCTAACATTGAATGGTATCAGGAAAGATATAGAAAGAGTAACTAATGTCAGACCAGACAGTCATAACTGCAACTATCTGACTTCAGATACTGATCAAATGTGCTATTGCTGATGACTAAATTGATGATTGCAAAGGAGATTATAAAAAGGGTATACAACTCTTTACAAGTACTTCAAAAATCCTACTAATAACTACATTGAAAATAGGAAAACAGTAGCATAAAAACCACTTACAACTTTATGGCAGATACAATATTGCCAATATAAAAAATAAATGTATAAATCATTGTATTGGTAATTGGGCATTAATCAATTCAATCTTCTATGAAATCTAACATCCAATGACAGAGAAACTCACAAAAGAAGTCAACAGAAATGTTTCATTCAGTGTTTACACATACTTATTAGCTAAACGTCAAATAATATTCTAGCCAATGTATGTTTATTTCACAGTTATTAAACATAAAAGACAGCTCCAGAAAATCCACTTTCTAATCTGCGTTCATTTTGGTTTATAAAAGGCTATGGAGGGTAGAGGTAAGGAGGGCCGCTACTGTGTATAAAAAACTATCTATCAAAACACATACAAATTGGGTGATGCTGTTTGTATCATAGGATACATTTTAAAGAAAGCGCCACACATAGAGTAAGATACAAAAATAAACTCACTCATTCACTGTACAGTTAAATTCATATCCTAGTTTTTCATAGGCCAACGCTATTCTGTTAGGTACTAGAAACGATTTTAGCATACTGCTGGACACTTTTTTCATGGTCCCCTCTATGTCAGACGTTCCTTCTTGTCTCTACCCTCCATAAATAAGGTAAATAAACTGGTAACAGAGATAAAGGCGTATAACAAGGGAGTCTGAGAGATAGCAATATGTGTGAGCAGATAAGAATTATTTGACATACCAATAACAGATAATTAACTCAACATTAGTATAAAGTGTAAACAGAAAAGGCAATGAATGTATTGAGTAAAAACTGGCTGGTTTATGTAGGTAAAGTAATTTTTTGTCATTTAACGCAATAGTATGTCAAGTAAATACAATATTGCACAAATAAATGTGCTAATCAGATAAACACATGTTATAATAATGTGAAACAGATACCAGTAGATTAGCCATACTAAAATACATATATATGCCACCTATGTAATTTATTTTTATGAATTTTCAATATAGAACTAATTACCTATACTTTGTAGATGTTTTTGTTGTTTCTTTTAATTTCAAGCCTATGCTTTGCACTCATTCTGTCAGAAATTTTGTTATTGACTCAGTGGCATTTTTTTAACACCAGCACATTTTAGGTCTTGTACACCCAACACAGTGACATACATATCTTTTAGTTTTTACATTCTAACATTGCTGCGGAAAGATTAAAGTATTGCATTGAACGAGAAATATCAAGCATCCAGTTATATGAATCTGTCTTGAGGCAATTTGCTTTAATTTTTTTAAAATTCAATTACAAGATCTATTTGGCACAGAGACTTTCTGAAAGGGTTCTATATTTAATTTCAATTCGGAAATGTGTATCAATAATATCCTGTTCTAAAAATACATTCATATGTGTTAGATCAGTAATTTTTTTCCGCACAGTACCATCAAACTTCTATAGCAATATCATAAACAACTCCAACAAAAACTACGTCAATTTTTTCTGTTGCTAAAAAAGTTTTACATATATATACATTTTCAAGCCAAATCCCTCACGGGACAGACTGAGGGCATGGAGTACCAAGTAACCCTATTCTTGCAGACCTGCTATACTTCTTCCACATTCATTGATCTCTTCATACATACACACTGGTTTCGGAAAAGGTTGTCTGTGTAAAGTTACAATATGTTTCAATATTCAAACTGGCGATGAAATAAGTGAAGAATATTATGTATAAAAATGGAAAATAATTATATAGGAGGCACATATATATATATATATCAAGAATTTTTCATTCTACTGGTGATTGCAGGTCTACTTGATCAATAAGACATATTGAAGTTGTAGGCTATAAATAATCAGTTATACATAATTTCCATAAAATGTTCTGCTACATGAATATCTACTTGAATATAATGCAAATAACATTATAAACAAAAGAAAAGCTGAAAACTTGAACTTAACATGTAATTGATGTAGTAATCTTAAAGTAAAAACCCTATATCAGTGTCCGTTATTCTTAAAATAAACAGAAATGCAATTCATTCATTCTCCCTCTCCTGCTGCTTGTCTTTTTTCTTCTTCTTCTTCTTCTCTTTCTTTATTGAATCGTCGGCATCTGCTGCCGCTGGCTCATCTGCTGGGTCTTCCTCATCTTGCTTTTTCTTCTTCTTTTTCTTTTCCGCCTTAGCTTCTACTGCATTGTTCGGGTCATCCTCATTGGCTGTGCTCGCTGTTCGTTTTCTACCCCCCTCTTCGGCAGACCCTTCGCCGTTTTCAGCCACCTTAAGATCCACATAGCTGTTCAGCCATTCGGTTGGTGTGTTCTCATTAGGCTTCCCATGTTTATCCAATTTACCTTGCTGAATTAGGAGCTTCTTCTGGGATGCTTTCGGTCCCAATCCCCATTTTCTTGGGTATGTGTCTCTTTCCATGATCACCCGTTTAAGCTTGGCTGCCACTCCGTGATCACAAGAAGCAATGGTGGATGTTGTCATTAACGATACAGCCAAGGCGACGGCTTCACCTTTAGTTGTGACAATCACAATCTCCTGATCAACTTCTATTCCATCTTCATACCTCAAAATACCGGGTACGAGCACTTTCGCACCATAGCAGACAGCATTCACTGCACTGTCCTTGATGAAGATTCTCTTGTGAGCAATCAGCAGACCTTCCAAAGGTTTGATAACCCTACGGAGATATGTCTCATCCTTATGGTTCTCGTATGCCCATTGAGCGTCCAATATATCATGCATGGTGACCATGCCCTCCTTTTCCCCCTGAATACCAGACCGAACACGACGAAGCTCTATCATCTGCCCACCGACTCCAAGCATGAGGCCCAAGTGGACACACATGGTACGAATGTAGGAACCGGCTTCACAGCTCACCCAGAAGACCCCAATGTTCTTCTCCTGATCATAGTCCAGCAGCTTACTGTCATACACTGTACGGACACGCAGCTGTCTTTTGACAGCTGATATTAGTGGAGGGCGCTGAAACAGCGCGCCTCTCAGCTTCTCGAGACCTTGGGTCACTTTATGGAGGCTGTCCACAGCGGAGTGCAGATTGAAGACAGCTACATACTCTTTGCCAGCGTTCTGCTGCGACTTGACAAGACGAGTGGCACGGTCGATGCACACTATCAGACAGCCAGTAACTTTTGGGTCCAACGTACCTGAGTGGCCGGTTTTTTCCACTTTCAATATGCGCTTAATCCAGGATACCACTTCGTGGGAGCTCGGGTTGCTGGGCTTGTCCACGTTGATGAACCCGCATTTGATGTACTCGGACATCGGGCGCTTTAATGGCGAATTGCCGAACGGCAAAGGCGTGTAATGATTAGTGCGTACATTCAGCCTGTCAAATCCTTTCAGTAATAACGGCCAGTACATAGTATCCAGCTGCGAAACGCTCTTAGATGGCTCTATTTTGAAGTCTCCCATCTTTTGGAAGGTCCCCAGCGTAACCCCATCTTTGATTTTTTTCTTTTTCTTCTCCTCCACCTCGGCGCCGGGTTGGACGACGTCGGTCATGATTTTGTTTGTTTCCGATCACTTAACACTTAATTGTTCAACACACTAGTTTATGACTAAGGATTTTGCTGTTTATTGCAGTTAGAACAATGTTTGCAATAGCTTTTTACGCGCTATTCAACACGTGCACAGCGGGCACAACGAGGTTAGATGGCTGGCCCTCACAAACTGTGCTCTGCGTGTTTTGTGTTTTACTATCTGTAATCCAATCAATATTAGCGATTCGGATACTCTGACAGGATACTCTGACAGGAATATGAGTGTTAAGTTATAAGTTCGTGCAAAAGTATGAAAAGCTAATAATAATCAGAAGTCTATAGAGATCAACCGCGAAAATAATGATAGCATCTCATAAAACCGTTCAATGGGCACATTAATTAGAAGTTGAAAAATAAACAAAGTATCAAAACCGTTCTTGTCATAATAAATAGGGTTGCAGTATGTACGAAAGTGGCGCCCCTATTAGATTCACGACTTTCTTGCCAAGCTTACAAAAGTTCTCTGTAACATTATCGCGCATTTTCCTGTCAGAATATCCGAAGCGCTGATATTGATTAAATCACAGATAGTAAAACAAAAAGTACCGCAAAGCCTATATAGTAAACCTAAAGTTACGATGAGAAAATAAATGGAAGTTTTGGTTTAATTTCACCTCCTAATAACAATAAAGTCCTTGAATAACAGTATGGTTGCAAATATACAGAAGGGAATTAATTGTTGAAATAAAAGGGAACGTATTTAACATAATTTACAATGCACAATTGAAATGGCAATAATATTCAAACTGTCATGGAATGTGCCGACTACGAATAATGTCAAGTAAAACAAATATGTCTAGAGAGAGAGGCGTGTCGATGCGCGGTAAACTGAGTGATATTTAGTTGTAAAACAAACAACACAACAACAATTTACAAAAATGGCGGGAGTTCTCTTCGAAGATATTTTCAATGTTAAAGACATGGATCCCGAAGGAAAAAAGTTCGACCGTGTAAGCCGGCTTCATTGCGAATCTGAATCGTTTAAAATGGACTTGATTCTGGATATAAACTCGTGGATATACCCTATGGAGTTGGGTGATAAGTTTAGGTTGGTGCTAGCCACTACTTTGAGGGAGAATGGCTATCCCGACGGCGGGGAATGGAACCCTTTGGAGACTGAAGGAAACAGGGCTGACAGTTTTGAATATGTCATGTCTGGAAAGGTTTATAGGTTGGTTTCATTGCATTTATAACAGCTACACTACCACAGCTTTAAAACCACTACGGCAACTTTATGTAACGAACCAATTCTTTGCAACGTAACATCACGCCTGTAATCCGTGGCCGGAGAGTAATACGCTCCCACGTTTCACCTGTTACGCTCAAGTTCCATGGAATAGGTGCTGAGCCTCTTGCCATACAAAGGGCAAGATTCCAGACTCTGAGTCACTACTAGAAATTCTAAATTGGAAAGATCTGATAGCACCCGACCCGGGATTTGAACCCAGGACCTCCCGATCGGCAGTCACGCTTGCAACCGCTCAACCAACGAGGCAGTCCATTGCAAACTGGTTGCAAGTATAGCATAAGACAAATAAAAAATACATAAATGATTAGTATGGAATAAGTACAATTGTACAACAGATCTTTTACAAATTTCTTTATCATTTATGTATGTATGTGAAATTTAAAACATAGGTTTGAATTAAATAATCTGGGGCTTAAAATAGGCTGCTAAAGGTTAAGGATTGATGGATGAATTAGATTGTCTCATGCTGCAATGCTGGTGTCACTGCATGAGGATTACGGGCCCCAGGCTACCTCTCTACTTGAGCAGTACTCATGGGGACAACTGCTCCAAGGTGGTAAACAACCCGTCTTATGAGGTGGTGGTAGGCCTATACTGTGTTCTCGCTTCTTGCTAGCTTAGTCGTCGTCTTCTTCTTCCGAGATAGACAGCACCCTGCCCACTTCGAATGGGAGCAGGTGTTCACCATGTGGTCGAACATATAGGAGTGTGAACCTGTGGAAATGGGTATGTGGTCTGTTGTCGGCACGGCGTCCATACGTTCTGAAACCGCCACATACCTCTCTAACATATAC
>DWEE01003312.1:0-10618 GCA_018245755.1 Parelbella macleannani
GTTTGTTGCCACTTTAAGCATATTATATACGTTTGTTTTAATGAGGCAAGGTCAACCTAGTGCCATATTGAAACAAAATAAAAAGCGACCGCAAATGAAAAGTGCCGTTAGACCTCAAATAACACAAAGAGTATATTTCTTTTAAAAGGTAAAAGTGGAGGATGCATTCTCACAATATTTCTGTGCCATGTAATTGAAACAATCAGATTTAGGTCAGAATTATGACAATATGGCTTTATCTGGGCGCGCGATCGCCACGGCCGGTCGCGAGCGGTTTTTGCCGAGCGGCTCGGCGGCGACGGTAAATTATGGCGCCTCATGTTGCCGGAGACGCTCGATGGGTCCCGAAAGAATTATTGCAAGTCGCGGTGCATCTCCCGTTTCGCACGCTTGCCTCACATTGTTATTAAGTTCATAGGTCGCTTTGTTTATGAGTCGACGCTTTCGAAAGGTAACACGGCGAGCCGCGAGTGAAAACATCGTTCGGACGATGCCGATGACATACAATTGATAATATAAATATTGCACTTGACCTCTGCTCCGTTATTTTTTACAGATATTGAGATGTCGGCGCTCGATAAAATGTTGTTTTCGATCGATAACTTGCGCCTAACTGGCGATTAACTGCAATGAGAATTTTTGATCTGTGTTTGTACAGTTTTTGGAAACATTACATCATTATATATACATATATGTTACATAGAGAAAAAGTGTACAATGAACAAGTAAATAAATCTTGTAGCTATTAAAATCTAAACTCAAGTGGCATTTACTCGGAGTCGTCTGGAATCATAAGGTCATTCATGATTGCCTTCTTAATGTCCGATTGCGCGAAAGTTTAGTCACGCCGCCACACAAATACTAATGTTGGGGCGACATGCCGGTTGCGAGCACGACAATTCACTTTCGACAGCAGTCGTGCGCCTCTCGGCCTACGATCCATAGCCGGTGCGCTATCTGCGCTGTGATCGACGACCGCCGTCACTGGCTGGTTACGTATTACACGTTACTGATGCAACCAATACTCGTGTTCCTAAAAACGTATCGTTATTGATGGTTTTACATCACGTTCCTGCTAATTGCACCCTTAAGCTACTTCGAATTGTTCATTGATTTCGATTTTTCTGATATTTTGAGTAACGAATAACCATTTATTTGCAGCACTAGTTAATATTATAAACAGATAAATGTTCTTAAATTCAAAAATGTATATGTAGATACTAGATAGATAGAAAGGATAAAATCTTTATATTAAGCTTATATTATATTCGGTACCAATTCTAAGTAATATTTTAATATAAAAAGATGTTAAGAAACACAAATATTAGTCTTATCTTTTTTACTTCACGATTTAGTGTTCTTCTTAACTCAAATAGCCTCGTTTCGGGTAAATAAAATTTCCTGTACTAATAATAATTATAAGAATGTATTAAGGTTCCAGGAAACAGTATAGCGCTGTTTTTCTTGACGCATTCCTGAAAGAGAGAACCAATAAAAAGTAAATAAAGGATAGATTGGCATTGTAATTGGTCAAGTGAAAGCTCTAATAAAATGTCGGCAGTGACTACGAGGAATGTCGGGGTAAGGTGATCCTCTAAATGAGTGAGGAGGAATCTCGGCCGCTCGTGGTCACGCGAGGGAATCACCTGACACCGACACTACCCTTTGTTATTTTCTTGTAGCACGATCGGATCTTGTTCGGATTCCAGATTTATTCCTTGTTTGATTCATTTAGTTACGCCATGGGCAAGCGCGGTAGAGTCGCTCGTAGTTTTACTCGTTTTTACTCGCTTTCGTTACGGAATGACGTTGGTTTTTTGACATGGGATTGAATGAAAATCTCAGCGACGTAATGGGCGGATCTCTTTACTGAATGAAGATCCGTTTGAATTATATCTTTTATTTTAAAAATGATATTAAGTTCTACATAAAAGCTCGATCGCTTCGTCATGTTCTGTAATTGTGTCTCGCGCAGTGTGAATGGAATTGCACAAGGTGTTCGAGCGGTACATTGATTCTTGTTATTTGATTTCAGCAAAGGTGAAGTAAAGGAAATATTTTGATATCGCACATTATTTTGTTTATGTGTAAAGTGTGATATGAATGATTCAAACTGATACGAATGATGATATGAATGATTCAAATTGATAATGAGTCAAACGCCGTTCGTTAAACGTCGATAAAGAGCAATATTGTGTTCCGTTTTTACAACACCCACAATCAAGAATAAAAAGGCGGTAGATAGGTAATTATACTGCACAATTTGTACAAGTCTTGATTAATAAGTATTAACTTGAAGTGTCCTTTTAATACGATTTGTAACAACAAAGCCGGCAAATTTCAAATCTTTTCACCCTATAATAAAATACAATAAGCATATCCAACAGGGTTACATTTTTTTCTATTGATAACGAAATCTGTGATAAAACTATAGTTATCGCATGAACAATTCCTTGCGTGACTTGTCATTTCAATGTTTCTTTATTAGAAATGTCAAATACTTGGCCTGTTTTTTGAATAAATAGATTCCCTGTTCGCGCCTAAGCGTGATATCTATTTAACTGTTCACTTATGTGTTAACGTAGGCAGGTACCTATTAAATAAGTTAGTGCTTATATATACCATAGAGTTTTGTGCAAACATTTGTTTATAACAAATGTACGACATGATCTAGGTAAAGGGCTTCGTGCGTCGTACATTTATTTTAACGAGCTCATTTGTTTGCGATTGCGTATTTTGAAAGAGATGTGTCATGCGATTTCAATTCGTTTTGTTTATAGTGTAGCGGTTGTCGATTTGATTGGGCTAATTCATATTCGTGATTTTGAACGCTTATTGTATCGCAAAATTAAATCGTCAATAGGTGGAATTGTGTAGATATATATGTTTATACCCTTCATAGAATTTACAATTGTAAAATTACAAATTTTTAAATTCATGTTAACAATCTCCCACAAACGTACTAGCGACTACACTGTTCACCGTGTGGAGCGTTCAAACATTACCTTCAATAACGAAAAATCGTTTTGTAAAACACATATAACCTTTCAAAAGCTGCATATCGATAGTGGCGTGAAACGTTCGCTATTTTTCCCGGGAGTGCGATCTACGTGGCATAAAGGTGAGTGCTCACTATCGCTGTTAGCGGCTTGCCGGCTTTATTGTTACAAATCGTATTAAAAGGGTAGCTGTATACAACGCACACGACGGTTTTCTGTAAAGTTTATGTTTTTTTCAGTTTCATTCAAATATTTTCGCCTTACAATAAAATAAAATAAGCATATCCAACAGGGTTACAGTTTTTCTATTGGTAACGAAATCTGTGATATATTGTTATCGCATCAATAATTCCTTGCGCGCCTGGCTGTAAATATTATTACTGTGAACTCCCTAATAAATTAATACTTTTCTACAACAGGGTCTATGAAGCTACGTGAAATAAATTTGGAAGCTTTTCATCGTTCCATAAAATACTCATAACCTTTCAAAAGCCGTGTATCGATATTGACATGAAAACGTGTGCAATTTTTCCCGAGAGTGAAATCAGAGTGTAGTATTGAGGCGAGCGCTCAGTGTTGTGCTACTATACTAACACGGCAGTTTTATTGCTACGAGCTATGAAAAGGGTTTGCCGTATACGAATTTATGTATTTGACGTTTTGTTTCATACTTTTATATACTGCACTTTTAAAGTTAAACTTTTGTACAATATTTACACGTAGCGAAGTCATCTGGGCCGATTTGTTGCTTTGCTCTAAAATTACAAAACTTGTCAGCTGTATTCCTAATTCTTCTTAATGCTTTTACGTAGCAAAATCAAATGTCATAACACTGTACCATAAGTATATATACAGATAAGTTGCAAGCATAATTTGAGTGTATCTGTTTATCTCACACTTCATAACAAGACACGATTCTTCAATCACTGGTTCTTGGCAATAGAAATCGACGCTGCGGTGCAGTTCGTTAATTTATTTTTGAAGAAAACCTGTTACAATTTTACTTTTCTTTTATTCATTCAATTTTAAATTTCTCCCACTCCAAAATGTGAAAAATGTTGTACGTCTCTTTCCTTGTACATGAAGTAAACAATTGTTAAAGATTTGCTAATTCGTGCACATGTAAATTTAGTTCAAAACTTAATACGCTATTTATTACTACTACTGGTAAGTAATAGTAATTAAAAGCTAAATAGGTAAGCCGCGGTAGTATTAGGTAGGCCAAAATATTTCGCTCGCTGATAGTAAAGAGTTATACGTTAATTGTACAGTAATATACACAGAGGCTAAAGCCTGAAGCGCTACAGCGTTATTCAATATGGTTCGCATAGAGCCGGCTGCGGTTTGCTGCTACCCGGCCAACAAATTCACAAAAGGGTTTCGGGAGAAAATTTCGATGACAAAGCAACGATGCGTGCGCCGCAGTGAACGTAAAACACGTTAATCGATCGTATGATCGTGTTACTCGAAAGCCTCGGTTTTGACAGAGCTAAATTGTCGTATAGAATATTTATTGGTATTAGTAAAATGGTCATTTTAATTAAAATATGGTAACAATTGGATTTTTATAATAAAAATGTGGTGAGTTTTAATTCAGCTTAAATTTAATGTTATTTGGGAGAAAGTAGTCTTTTTTTAGCTAAGCGACGGACCTCTTTACCAATAAAGTTGTAGGCAAATTTATATTGTAAATGAAATTCTTTTTTCGATTTATATTGCAAATTAAATGCAGTTTTCGATCCAAAGGTAGGCACATAAATTAGAAGGATATGTTCGAATTGGAAAATCTTAACATTTTTGAATAGTGCTCTCAATACACTTATTATTTGTTGGCGCTTCATCTTTGTAAACGCTGGCATTGACGCATCCACTTGTCACACCGGACACTGGCAGCGCCCGCTCGCGCGCGCACAAAAGAATGGACGGTAAGTAACACTGGCTCGAATACGTGAGAACATGACCTCCGTATTGTGTGTCCACAACTCGCTACTGGGTATGTTGCTGCCTGTTATAGGTTATGTCCATTCACAAACTAATAGTTTTTATTGTGTTACGCACGTGTCTCTGCGCGGCTTTTTAATTGGTGTATGATGAGGCTAGTCAACTTGATTTAGACTATTTAAGTAGTATTTATCTAAAATCATTAATAATCAAAAAGCACAGGTTCCAAGCTCTCAAGTTCAGGTGGCCTGACTGCTAGATAAAAGTATTGAGATATAAGTTCGCAATTTTTTATATATAGTTTCAAACAAAGTAGCGATTGTGTATATAACATCATTCTATAAGTCTAATGCTAGATATGTACCGCCCATAATTGTTGCGGTATAACATATTCTTATTTGTAATGTCTTATGCCCGGTCCAGCTTGAAATGTGCGCGTTGGTAAGTTCGACGCATAGCTTGCAATTCGATACTACGACAGAGTCAACGTTACGTCAATTAGTATAAAATGCTCTACTTTATTTTACCACTGCTGGACATAGATATCCTCTAATCCATCTGCATCCAGCTGTTTACTTAAATACGTCTGACCAATTGGTAGGAGGGCCACACTTTCTTGACTGTCCACTTGATAGTAATTCATGCGATGAATTCGTAACTGTGCCTTTATAATAACTTTCTCATGTAATATCCATAACGTGTAGCGCACGGCTCGACCCACACGCGCTTCGCTATACAAACTCAACCGTTAACTGTTGTAATTACCGCTTTTGTCTTTGCCGCCGAAAATGATATGCTCTTTGTGCTCGCCTCTCGTGCACTGGCGCAGGCTCTATTAACGTCGACACTGTTTCGCGTGTGTAAGTGTGATATTTGTAGGTCGAAGAACACTCATTAAAAATTACCATATGTAGGTATATCTCTAACATTCGCCACGTAAGCGTATTAATAATATTGACAATGAAAAAAGTATTTTCTATTTGTATTTCTTACAACCTAGCTATGTTTAAATTATCCGCGTCAATTTTTAAGTTTTGGGAATTGTATGAAGTGATCAATAATATTTGTTGTTTCAGTAGGTACAGTAGAAAATGCTTATGAAATTGAAATTTTCAAACTCGTTAGTTAAGTGATAATACTTTATGCACTCCACGTTCCACAAGTTATTTCGAAAGAGTACTGAACGAAACAGGCGTGTAACTTTGATTTTTATATAGAATCGATCACGGGCGTAGATTACTCAGACAGAAATTGGTAGGAGCAAAAACAAAATGTCGAGGGGAAGGGCAAGTGAAACTCGGCGAGCTATTTATCTTAAACTTATCGGAATAGCGCGGCGTTTTCGTCGTTTTTCTCTCACGTTCGTATATACTTTGAAGTGGTTTTCGTTTTATTTTCGTTTCAAAAACAATGATTACCGCGTTGTCTGGCGAGTTTCACGCGAGCGGGATGCTATGATCGTTTTGCATGGAACAAGGTGAAACCATCAATTTGCGCCGCGCCAGAGGTGAGGCGAGTGGGTCTCGCTAAAGAGGCGAAGTGAGTGAAGTGAGGCTCGCTTGTGATGTTGCATTACCTACACTTTGCGCTGTTTTGTAACGGCTGCGGCCCGTGATGTACACTCGTGTTCAATTCCCCGAACAGGCGTTCCTTGTTCAATCTGAGCTGCTCTAACATTACCCACTGCCTAATGCAAACTGTTTATTTTTGTTTCTTTTGAAACATCTTTCAATTTCACGTGTAATTAATTATCTAGTGCGCAATAAATAGGTATTTTTTAAAATTTATTTTACTGTAATACATTTTTTTCTGCCTCTTTATCTTTGCCTCTCTATATTAACTCCCAGCCACGTTAATTTCTAGAGAAAATAATGAAATTAATGGTATTCAAATTGTTTTTTTTCCTATCTTTGTACGTAAGTTTAACGTGAATATTTTACGGTTACATGTTATTGTTCATGTGAAGTGGAAACCGAAGTAAGCTCAGTAATCAATTCAAGTTGTGTTCATTGTTTTCTCTGAGGAGGAAGGGAAGGGCTTGAATACGTCGATATCGGCCATAACGGCGAGGCGTTCGGGCCCCCGATGTAAGACTTTATCGGATCCTGTGACTGTTACTAGCAGTTTATGTGCTCCCAGTATGGGCATTCCTGCTTCCTCTAATGTTTACCTCGTGTTCACTTCCTTACTCGCCAATGAAACAGCAGTAATACTATCTGCTATATTTGTACCCGATACGTTATCACGGCAGCGCTCTGTGCACTCAGCTGTATTCACTCTTTGCCATTCGCATTGTTGCCATTGCCATCATTGTTTATGTTTCGTTTACATGTAAAGTTCTTAAACCGAAATTTGTTCACAGATTCATGGTTGATATAAAGTAAGTATGTTATACATAGAGTATATTTTTAATAAGAAGCATTTATTACTCTCTACTTGAAAAGTTCTATCAACACGTTTAAGCATTATAAACATGCGTAGCAGTGGCTGAATTTTAATTTCAAATGCTTAGTAGTTATAAATTCAAGGTGTTACTCAAGGTGCTAATAACGACACTTCGAGAATTCTGGTAGTGTTATCGTACTAAAGACTACTAGGAACTAGAGAGCTGTTAATTTTGTGACTGGAACGGCGATAATCCATAATAATTTGTTGAGATAACAGGTCTGGCGGCGAGCGGTCGGCGGCGGGCGCGGGCGGCGGCCGGCGCGTCGCTTGTAATGAGCAGCATCTGCGAATCAATGAAGCTGCGCATTTTATTAAGCGCCGCGATAAATTTGCATCGTCAAACAGCGGCCGCGGCACCGAGGCACGTTCGGCAAATAGAATAAATACAAAGTCCTCGCCGCCGCCCCCGCGTCGCCCGCCCGTTCCTATAACAAACACAATTTGTCCCCTACATTAGGTGCTACCATTACGGTGAATGGTGGTACCGCGGTTAGGAGATAACTGCCATACAAGACCCATTTGTAGTTCATCTAATTGCAAATTGCCAATGCACTAAGTACATATCTTACATTATAGATACCTATATGTATGTAGTTGTGTTGTGTGATTTTTCTCGAATAGGTAATACCTATTCAAATAAGAATTGGTTACTCCAACAGTAGACTTTAATTCGGAATTCTTATCAGGCAATTGAACGTGTTTTTGTATAAGTGCATTAATGAAATTAGCTCTTTGTACTGTAGTACATACTTAATAGTAAAACTCACCGCTAACGTTAGTTATACATACATCTATGTCCGTAACGTGACACAAATGACGTATAACAAATAACCGTAAAACAAATTATACATTTAATTATTCTGGTGACTTGGTAATTACTTGATGCTGTACGTGCATAGCTGATTCTCGCGTGCTCAAACTGGCTGCGCGGCGGTGGCGGCCCAGCACGAGTCCGTCAACACTGCGCTGACGACGGTTTATATTGGAGTACTGCGATCATTTACCACACGCGTCTTATCTATTAATACAGAATTTGTCGTCATAAAAGTATTCATAATACCTGTACACAGCGATGCGTTGAGTATAAATCTTTAGCTGAAAATGCTTCCTAAGTATAAACTTCTCTACATCGAGGCCGCAAAGAATCGGGGGATTCTAAAAACAGCGGACCACTGGTAATGGCGATGTTTGCAGGATGTCTAAGTTCCCCTGTGGACGTTACTGTCCTGATATGAATGAACTTTGTCATAAAATTGTATTCTATGTCACATCGTCTGTCTCAACTGTATTATAGACATTTTATCAGAAAACTGGATGAGGCATAAAGCAAATCTTATTTCGTTTCAGCTCGTCGTTAAATATAAGCTCGTTGGTAAGGTAATACGCAGTTAGAAAGGGCCTTGTAAAGGCTTGACAAAGTGATTAGCCGGCGGCGGCGCAGCTCAGAAGGAGCTAACTCACCATTACGGGCGTCGTTTTTAAGATAATTGCGGACATCACCCAACTCTCGCGTTGTGCGGGTCAGTAGCCCGTGTAAAACTTGATGATGACTTTGTCTCGACTAAAAGAATCTCGCAGTCGTGGAAAAACTTGCTGTAGCGCTGCTTTTGTAATTAATATATTCATTTGTACTAAAACTGCGCGGAAATAATCTTCTTCTATTTATAAGTGTGTGTTACGTACTTCACGTAAGCGTGACACAATGGCCAAGTAACTAATAGTTTCCTTTCGAATCACAGGGCATTGAATGTGTCCCTTTATAACTAATTTCTGTGTACACCTTATACATGTATATGTGCACATGTACATATGTGAATACATGTGAGCGTACGAGGTATTTCGAACGGAATACTGTCAGATTTAGAAAAGATGATAGGATATATAGTATTGGGAACGGGACGAGCGATGAACTCGGAACGGGTTTGTCTGATCCGAATCTGCTGAGTTCAATAAGCTGGGCTTAAAATCGATCTTCGATTCGGCGATTACGGAGGCTGGCGTTGACGGATGTCAGCTTAACTTGTCTGTCACCGACCAGCAGAGATACCCACCACATTAATCTCTATTCCCCGAGAGCAACACGTGGATTTACACATCAACGAAAGTAATTTATATGCAAATCACTTCAACTTTGATGAAATCGTGACTCTAATACGCCTGACATAGTTCAAACCTTAAAAGCTTGTGATTAGGGTAGGGTATCAAAGCCAAAGGAGAGTAGGTGCTCCGATATAAGACAACGTGCATATTATAATTATTGACACGTCTAGTTAATGTTTATTAACAGTTCCTATACCTAATAATTATACATTCAACGCGAGTGTACACGTTAATTAAACGTATTTATTATTTCAACGACACACAAACGAACATAAAATTCGTTAATCTCGTTGATTCGTGATAAACTAAATTATTTTAGTATATGATGTGCAGAACATTCCATGCGTATTGTATATTTTGAAGTGATCATTTTAAATTATTATTTCAGTAAAAGCAATGTCGCCTGTCAAAAGACAAAGGTCTCAGTGTTGTCCGAGCGCGGGGCTGGGCGCGAGCGCAGTCTTTGTATGCGCCAGAACAATATTACTGGCGTCTTGATAAATAGGAACAACTGTTGGAGCAACAATGCCGCCCGTAAGTCGATACGCGCGCTATCGACCACTCGATTAATGACCGCCTCGCCTAAAAGAATGGTCTATAATATTTATTATCAGATAACCGCGCGCTACTGGGTAATTCTTGTGTCTCCCACCATTATACCAGCCTCGCTACATCATCTATGCATTACTCACCTTCCACCAGGCGATATAATATACGCTTTTATTTTATAGATCGTGTCGGTTTTGTATTTCGAATTCTTCCATACAAATGTCACCGTCGCCGTGTTTCGGTGTTCGACATTTGTTATGATTGGCTCGACACGCAAATACGTAGATCTTGTTTACGTAATAGAGAAAATACGTTCCTGAGCAGTCGAAACATGAGCAGCGATAATCGTATATCAAGTCTGAGACGTTCCAGGAACTAATCTATTTGGACTGATTTTATGTTATAATAGTTAATGAAACGTTCCGCCCACGGAACCAGGCTCATTGATCTTGAGCGTTAATGGTATCGTCGACGGACGCGCGTCATACTTGAAACGAGACTCCCAATCATCCTTGATTATAAACATAGATATTACCGTCAGTGTCGTATTAATCAGTGATACAATCGTAGATAAATTAATC